>JBBPSY010000036.1:0-20549 GCA_038093855.1 Rugiboletus extremiorientalis
ATCTTGAATTCAAACTATGAAGTCGACCCTACCCTCCTCGCGGAGCAGGGGTTGCCATACTATGCCGGCACCTGGGTCGTACTTCTCCTCGCCACGAACATGGGACTGGCAGCCACAATCACCCACTTACTCCTCTGGAATCGTGATGACCTGCGTGGTACATGGAGCTGGATGTCACCCTCCAATATCCGCAAGAATTGGGAAAACTTTAAGTTAAAAGACGTGAACTGGAAATTCTGGGTAGATGATGGCATGCGGGAGCAGCCCAGAGGAGGTGTGGATATAGATCCTCACTATGCCCAGATGCTCAAGGTGAGACTCTGGCAATCTATGATCCCGTGACAAATATCGAACGAATCCGCATTCCAGTACCCTGATACTCCGAACAGCTGGTTCTACGCTATTTTTGTGGTGTCGTTTGCGGTGGCTCTGGTGGTTATTTATAAGAGCGACTCTACTTTACCATGGTGGGGCTTCGTCATAGCTGTGCTCCTTGGGATCATATTTATTGTCTTCTTGGGAGCATTGTACGCCATTACCGGTACCGGTCCTTCGATCCGTGAGTCACTCGTTCTGCCCAGCGTCACTCCAGCCTGCTAAGGTTGTAAATAGAAGCCTTTGTACAAATGGTTGCGGGATATTTGCTTCCCGGAAAGCCGATGGCCAATATGTACTTTGTTCTGTATAGTTATAGTAAGCTCCCTTCTGTGTACTTGCAAGATTTGGATTGACCAACCCTCCTTTCAGACACTATCTCACAAGCTGCTCTGCTGCTCCGGGACCTTAAGATTGGCCAATGTAGGTTTCCTCAGCGGTGTTGTCAATGGGAATGTCTAATGTATCTTAATAGATACCAAGTTGCCTCCTCGAGCTTCTTTTACTGCCCAGATTATCGGCACACTCCTTGGTTCCCTCTTGAACTATGGTAAGAGATGTAGCCCCCTTTCTTGCAGATCCTTACAATTACATCTAGTTTTGATGAACTCTATCGTCGACAGCCAGCGAGAGATCCTGCTTTCAGTTCAAGGAACGAATATCTGGTCCGGCCAGCAACCCCAGCAATACAACTCGCAAGCCATCGCATGGGGTGGTCTTAGTCATCAGCTGTTTCCTGCCGGTATGAGGTACCAATGGGTCTCGTGGGCATATCTAGTCGGGCTTGCTGCGCCTGTGCCATTCTGGCTCGTTCACCGGTATTGGCCGAAACTCCGTACAGACTATTACTACACACCTATTATCTGGTATGCGCCTATTTTCCACACGGCAGGCTCAGTTTAAATGTCCATTCATTTAGCACCAACATTGGCTGCCTCGCCGAGGGCATCAATTCCTCGGTCTTAACTTACTTCGTAATCGCGTTCATCTCCCAGTGGTGGGTCAGAACGCGTCACCCTCGCTGGTTCCAGAAATACAACTACCTTATCGGCGCAGGTGTGCTATTTCTCAGTTGTTGAACATGGCCCATGATTCTTAAGGAAATTGGCAGCACTCGATGGTGGCACTCAGGTGATGGTGTTTATCCTATCATTTACCGTCCAAGGTGCAGCAGGCACCGCTCATCTCTTCCCTCCGTGGTGGGGCGCCAACCAGGGTGGCAATTACGACCGCTGTTTGTATCTTACCTAGATTCGCGTGCGCAAATGTTCTGTTTAAATTATTTACATGCTCAACAGACAGATATTTGTTGCTCACCTGTACTACAATAGCCTGTAAAGGTTTCACCACCCGGCGGTGTTTATCGTGGATTAGGTTCAAATGAAGCTGTTAACTTATAAAGTGACCGACGGCAGACAATCTGCGCATTTATTTCAATTGCATTTTTTTGCATCTCGCGTCTCACTCGGTCCAGTCGCTTTAGTGCATCACACTAGTGTCTACCAGGTTTGTGTTCAAGTTGTATGGTCAAATTCTCTATGCACGACAATCATTAAAGTGGGGCGAAACAACAGAAATGACACAAGTGTGCACCGGCTGTCCCAAGGGTCGATTATGGGACTGGTATGTATAATATGGCGAGTCTGGATAACGACGCACACGGTGAAGCGCAACATCATCCCGGCTGGTCTGCCGTGCGACATACAAAAAAAGCGCGGTCACTGGAATATTTGTGGTGCGTGCGACGGACAGCGTGGCGAGGCGCAGTGGTGGGGTGCAAGAAGACGTGATTGGGATAGGTTTTCCGCCACGTATCAAACCCCATGGCAAGACCAGATCTGAGCCGTATCTATCTCCACGGGTCGCTATCTCCACGGGTCGTGAAGGTGATTGGTGTCGTGGCCTAATCACAAGACATACCCTACAAGCTACTAGTAGCCCTTTTTCGCCCGAGCGTTGGATGGGGAACTCCGTCCCTGTATGCCCCGGGCCTGCGGATAGGGCTATTCTACTCCCACCTGCCACGCACCTTCGTCTATGCCGACCTCAGTACACTACAAATTCAAGATCGCCTTCGCTCCCCAAGCGGGCTTGTATTTTTATTTTTATTTATTCATTTACATAATCGCGACCTTCGATGTCCAGCAGTTGTATTCATGTAGACAGGGGTAAGCCACTCTAATGATCGATTCACAGATGCTAGTACAAGCGGGCGCAACTTGTAATTTCCTTGCGTGGCTGAAACGGAAACCTGACCTGAACAAATTAAAATTTTGGCGACTTCAGCGGCTAATTTGACCTCAGCATGCAGTGTTTGGTGTTGCCTGATCATGTGGACGGAAGATGATTGGATATCTAAGCGGTGCACACATGTCAATACACCTGTCGGCGGGAACGACCGTAGGACCAGCAGAAGGCCTTACGCCTGCCCACCAAGGCATTTGCACGATCGGGAACCCGGCGGGGCACGGGCCCTTCTAGTACCTAGTTTAGCCGGTCCCCGTAGGCTATTGCACCCCATCCAGGACAGAAAAATACACGGTAGATGTGACGGTACAGCTTGTTTGGTAGTGTTGGCAATAATATTAAGCTGTCGATCAATTTGGCCCACACGGAAGGCTGTGGGTCCATAGCGTTTCATCCACCGATCCTTGGCAGTTGGCACATCTCGTGTCGCTACTAACGCACCTGAGCCAAGTTCTTCCAATGGCCACCTCACGGTATCTTGATCACCACCCATTCTCGCTGGAGTTTCCGCAGTTGGCAGAAGCCCCTTCAACAAAGGCTGTTGGCGATTACATATGCAGTCTTGACACTCAATCTCATCCTCTATAGCGAACGGTATGATACTCGTTGTAGTGTATACCGATGTCGACCATAGCGTCTTTAGTCAGCAAAACTTCTTTTGGGCCAAGAAAGGATTCGCACAAGGCCATCTACAAGGAAGTCTAGCTTGACCGAATGTGTTATGTCGCGAGTCGTCTGTCTCCATGACTCATGTTGGTGACTGGCGTGCATGTGGCTACGCCTCCCAGCCCACACAATCGTGAGACACGTAACGTGACGCACTCAGGCTTCTCCTGCGTTAACTTCCTCTTCATGTAGTATGCTTCCATCAGTAATCACGCGGGTGAGTCCGCGGTTTCAAATGGTTTCGATGACAACGTTGATACCTTCCTTAGCTTCCTCCCGAGACCGGTCAGTTTGCGTGGATGATGTCCCCGTGCGGTAATAACATATTATTTACCATTCTCCGGCCGAGGCCTGGTGCCAACATACTTAAGCCAAGCCTCCGAATGACCGCCCTAAGGTAACCCGTATCCAGGGTCTCTACCCATGGACGACCAAGCTTCCGGTGTCTATCCAGACGGCTATCTCACAGAGATAACCGGGGTGCCCAACATCAGGGATGAAAAGTCCTCTGAAAAGGACAGAAAGGTGTACTATGCAAAGGCGGACTCCATCGAGGCCGCATCGAACCCACCCAGTGATGATGCGTCAGATGTTGTCCTCCACAGTGAACGTGACATCGCAACGCACGTCATCTCTGTAGACGATGACCCCTCTCTCAATCCATGGACCTTCCGAGCCTTCTTTATCGGGCTTTGTCTCTCTGCCTTCGGTAGCTCTCTGGGTACGTTCGCCCCCCTTCCAGTCTTTACTTCTGCCTCTCACATAAAATAGCCGAGATTTATTATTTCAAACCAGTAAGCCCCAGCATCGTCTTCACGTCCGTCATACTAGACTTGTCCCCTTGTCACTAGCAAGTCGTCTCAGTGTCGTTGTTGTTCCTTGCCATCGTATCCTATTTGCTAGGACGTGCGATGGAGACGTTTATCCCTCGCCGTGGTCTATTCCGTTATTTAAATCCCGTAAGCTTTATCTATTCCCTCATTCCTCCCATCTCACCCCGCCCCAGCATCCTTTCAACAGAAAGGAGAATGCTTTCATCATCATCATGGCCAGCGCGGCAGCGAACTCGGCCCTTGCGACAGAAGTCCTTGCTGTTCAGCGTCTGTACTATAACATCAGGCCTAACGCAACAGCTTCTGTATTCTTGTTGTTCTCTAGTCAACTCCTAGGTTACGGGATCGGGGGCATACTGAGACGTAAGTTTGCTATGCACAGCTAAGCGGTATGTTCTCTGACGTACTGCACGAACAAGCCATTCTACTGTATCCCTCAAAAATGCTTTATCCTGGTATACTTCCACTGATGTCTATGCTTGACGCATTCTTCCGTAGTGGTGCGAATGCTCGGCGTAAAGTCAAGGTATTCTACCTTGTTTTCGGAGCGTAGGTCGCACTCTGCTGCAATATTTATTTCCAGATACGTGGCTCACTTCAGAATGTCCAGTATATTTGTTTGGGAACTCTTCCCGGAATGGATGTTCCCGCTTCTCACTGGATTGTCAATCATCTGTCTTGCTGCTCCGAACAACCCAACTGTCTCCCGAGTGTTTGGTGGGACCAACGGTAATGAAGGATTGGGTCTTTTCTCCATTTCGTTTGACTGGCAGGTTAGTTTTGAGGCATGACTGACGCTCTGGTGTCATAACTGATTTCCTGATCCCTAGTACATAGCTAGTGGATTCAACCCCTTGGTAATCCCGTTGAAGGCCCAGGTGGGTTGAAGGCAAACTATGTACCCAATGGTTCCGGCTAAAACGACAACAGCTTTCAGCCCTTATCGGATACGTCTTATGCAGGTGTGTGTCACGAACACTCCATCAACCTTTTCTGACGTGTTGCTACCAGTGTCGTTTTCGTCGCCGTCTATTACAACAATATATGGGAATCCAGGAACTTCCCTTTCGTATGTGTAGGTAGCTTCACACGCACCCCACACTGATCGATAATTTGTAGCTCTCTCAACTCTTGTTCTATGAGAACGGCACTGTTTATGACCAGCTGTTGATATTAAATTCGAATTATGAGGTCGATCCTACTCTCCTCGCGGAACAGGGGTTGCCATATTATGCCGGAACTTGGGTAGTGTATCTCCTTGCCACAAACATGGGACTGGCAGCCACCTTCACGCACTTGCTTCTTTGGAATCGCGACGACCTCCGTGGTGCATGGAGCTGGATGTCCCCCTCCAACCTTCGCAGGCAATGGCAAGAATTTAGGTGGCGAGACCTAAACTGGAAAGTCTGGGTAGACGATGGCATGCGGGAGCAGCCCAGAGGAGATGTGGATATAGATCCTCACTATGCTCAAATGCTCAAGGTGAGGACTCTGGCAATCTATGATCCCGTGACAAATATCGAACGAATCCGCATTCCAGTACCCTGATACTCCGAATAGCTGGTTCTGCGCTATTTTTGTGGTGTCGTTTGCGGTGGCTCTGGTGGTTATTTATAAGAGTGACTCTACTTTACCATGGTGGGGCTTCGTCATAGCCGTTCTGCTAGCGATAATATCCATCGTCTTCTCGGGAACATTGTACGCCATTACTGGTATCAGTTTCTCGATGCGTAAGTCTTTCATTTCGTTTGACGTCTCTCTAGTTGACTAAGGTTGTGAATAGAACCTCTTGTACAGATGATTGCGGGATACATGCATCCCGGAAAACCAATGGCCAATATGTATTTCGTTCTGTACAGTTACAGTAAGTTTGCTTCCATCCACTTACGAGACACGTCTTCATCGACTTTCTTCCTAGACACTGTTTTGCAGGCGAGCCTGCTGCTCCGTGACCTCAAGATTGGCCAATGTAGGTTCTCCGAGAAATGTTGCGAATAGCGACGACTGATGCATCTAAACAGTTGCCAAGTTGCCTCCTCGGGCTTCTTTTACTGCCCAGATTACCGGCACACTCCTTGGTTCCCTCTTGAACTATGGTAAGAAATGTAGCCCCCTTTCTCGCAGATCCTTACAATTACATTTAGTTTTGATGAACTCTATCGTCGACAGCCAGCGAGAGATCCTGCTCTCAGTTCAAGGAACGAATATCTGGTCCGGCCAGCAACCCCAGCAATACAACTCGCAAGCCATCGCATGGGGTGGTCTGAGTCATCAGCTGTTTCCTGCCGGTATGAGGTACCAATGGGTCTCGTGGGCATATCTAGTCGGGCTTGCTGCGCCTGTGCCATTCTGGCTTGTTCACCGCTATTGGCCGAAGCTCCGTACAGACTATTACTACACACCTATTATCTGGTACTGGCTCGATTCCTACGTGATAGGCTTAGCTTATGTTCCTTTATCCAGCGTTTACGTCGGTTGTCTTGCTGCTGGGATCAACGCCGCGGCCACATCTTACTTCTTAATCGCATTCTTGTCGCAGTGGTGGCTTAGGACGCACCACCCTATCTGGTTTCAGAAATACAACTATCTCGTCGCTGCAGGTGTGTTCTTCCTCAGGTTCTGAACATGGTCACTCATAAGGGAATTGGTAGCACTCGACGGTGGCACTCAGGTGATGATATTCATCCTATCCTTTGCCGTCCAAGGTGCAACAGGCACTGCCCACCTCTTTCCTGCTTGGTGGGGTGCCAATCAGGGAGGAAATTATGATCGCTGTTTGTATCTTGGCTAGATGCACGAGTAGTTCTCAACCGTTTGTCTTATGCTCCATCGTCGAATATACGAAACCGCCGGAACGAACAGACGCCATGTGTTTGCGAGAAAGATTATTGTCTTGAAAATATTGCAATAGTGTACTACGAGAGCCAAGGAGGGCGCAAGTACCGTAAGCAGTGATGCTAGTGACGTTCGTCGAACCATGGCCACCACGAAAATGCAACCATGCGTTTTCACTCTTGGAACTTCCGCGACTGGCAGATGCATTGTTCACCCTTTTGGACATTGCTGGTTGCATCTGCAATCCTGAGAGTCGGTCTCATCCTCTACAGCGAGTGGCATGATGCCCGCTCGGTCGTGAGGTACACCGACGTCGACTATCGCGTCTTTAGTGATGCGGCACGATTCCTTTTCCATCCGAGCAAGAACAACGTCGCTCGAGGCCCATTAACAAGCAACCTCAGCTTGAACGTCGGAAAGTGAGTCCTCTCTGCCGCCATCGTTCCTGTTGGCGTGTCGGTGACAAACGCACCATGCCTCTCAGCCCATACAGTCGCGCGACATACCGCTACACACCTCTGCTGGCAGCCCTCTTACTCCCAAACGAACTCATTCACGCGTCCTTTGGAAAATATCTTTTCGCGGTTTGTGACCTCGTCAATGGCGTGCTCATATACCGGCTCCTCGTGACGTCCATCTTCCCGCGTCCAACTCGGACACCAGCCAGCGATGATACGAAGCCGTTCGACAAGCACCGCAAAAGCCAGGACACGCCCACTGCCGATACAAACGCATGGGCCACCTTTCTAGCAGCGACACACCTGCTGAACCCACTCGTATTCAGCATCTCTACCCGTGGATCCTCTGAGTCCATCCTCTGTACCCTCGTCCTCCTCACGTTGTACTATACCCTCCAGGGCCAATGGGACGCGGCCGCCGTGATGTTGGGCATCAGCACACATTGGAAAATCTATCCCGTCATTTACGGCGTGAGCTGTGTGACCGCCCTCGCTGCCCAAACACGACCGACGTCCGGCTGGGGATTATCCTTTGCCAAATCGCTCGTGTGCGCGCGGACGCTTCGTTTTGCGATCCTCAGTGCCGCTACGTTTTTTCTCCTCGGAACGCTCTGTTACGCCATGTACGTCCCCCCCCCTCTCGCGTCGTATCTTGACACCAACACTCGGTCGTGCACCGTGCCGTTTCACAGATGGGGTTACCCATTCTTGTACGAAGCCTATCTGTATCACGCAGATCGCCTCGATCATCGGCATAATTTCTCTCCTTACTTTTATCTCACGTATCTCACCTACCCCGGTCAACCCGACTCGGTCGACGATCACACTCTGTCGCTCGCCCGACGACTCCTCCGTTCGCCGCTCACGAGTCTCGTCCCCCAGCTCTCGCTTTCCCTCGGCACTGGCCTTTTGCTCGGTCGACGCACCCAAGACCTCCCATTTGCGTGGTTCGTGCAAACGTTTGCATTCGTTCTCTTCAACCGGGTGTGCACCTCCCAGTACTTTTTGTGGTATACACTCTTCCTACCCCTTCTCGCCCCACGTGTCCGGTTCTCGTGGTGGACCATCGCCGTCTGGGCCGGGACACAGGTGGTTTGGCTTGCTGAAGCATACAAGCTTGAGTTCTTGGGAGAAGACGTATTCTTTAGTCTGTGGTTTAGGAGTTTACTCTACGTGGCTGGGCACGCATGGGTACTGGGAAATATTATGGAAGGTTACGCCATGGGGGCGGTACCATAGCCACTTCCGCGTCCTTAATTTCATGCGGGAGTGATATATCACGACGCCAACCTGTTATTAAATAGGAATCTAGGAGCTACATGCTCGCATAGGAATAGTCCGGCAGGGCGAAAGCATGGGTCGGACGGAAGTGGTGCATGTCTCTGAAGGTGCACAAGACAAGAACGTGGGCAGATAGTGTACTATTAAGGTCACCATCATATCTATCAAACGCATGAGTAAAAGCTCTGGGGAAACAGGGAACGAGACATACGTATTGAGAAATCCACCGGAACCCTATGAGGTCGTGTTAACAAAGAGAACCTCATTCGATAACAAAGAGACACACCTTCGCCGTACCCCTGCCTTTGAACAACCGAACACATGAACAGCTCAATGGGCCGGATGTCGTTAAGTGGTACTTTGCCCTAATGTGTGTCCGAATCAATGTCTAATCTACTCCATCGACAGGCGCAGATGAGACGAACCTTGCCGGTTGTTTGGTAGAGTCCAAGGTGATGTCTGAGCTCCTCCTCACTCACTGCACCGGGTGCGTCAATCTTGTTGCCGAGAACGAGGAAGGGGACCTTAGCAAGTTCCTCGATGGAGAGCAATGCGTCGAGTTCGGCCTTGGATTCAGCGAAGCGTTCATAGTCGGAGGAGTCGACCAAGAAGACGATACCGTCGACCTCGGGGAAGTAGTCGCGCCAGAGGCGGCGAGCTACGTGGAGCGTAGGTTGCTCAGTACGTAATGACAAAAAGAACAGAAATGAGAGGCCGGGGCTACGTACCCTGCAGGTGTCCTCCGAGATCATAAGTAGTGAACTTGATGTTGCCAATGGCTAGTTCCTCGGAAGCTGACGGGTATACGTCAGACTTGGAGGGCAGACGAGCGGTCGCGGTGCTTACTGGGGTGGAGTGTGGGCTGCAGAGTGGCCAGCCTGTCATTCTTGAGCATGTGCAAAAGGGTCTGCGAGAGAGATGGTCAGGTGTCTTGTGACTCGAGTGTGAGCTACAGACAGTCTTTCCGGCGTTATCGAGACCAAGGAAGAGGATTTTAGCGTTCTTGTGCAACAGTCCTGGGTGATAGTGTGAGGGGGAGCGGCCAAGGATGCAGTTGTCTAGTGGGCATACCGAGTTGCGCGAGCACGTCCCAGAACCAGTTGACAATGAACATGGTGGTCGTCGAGGAATGAGAATGAAGGACACGTCGATTCAAACCGAGCCTAGCGTTAGGGTGACGTGACAGCAATTAATCACGCAGGTCACAGTCACATTCTGTACTAGACATACAACCAAAGTGTGTCAGCAAAGACCTCAAACCAGAGTTTATGTAGACTAACATCAAAAAGCAAAGGGCAAAAGGGTATTACATTGATCTGAACAGGCACATCAGTACACATGATCCTAATGAGACAGAAGGTATGGAAAGAAAGAGATGAAAAGCTGCATGGTTAATGGTACATACAGTACATACAGTAAACAACAGTAGAGACATTGGAAATAGAAAAAAAAAACATAGTTGAAGGAGTCTAGAACAAAGAAAGCTAAGTTGAGAACAGACAGTCATCAAGTGCTATTTTTTCCTTTCACATTAAGATGAACATGTTCCTGTGGTTTCAATGGAACAAACATTCATGATTATAGTTGGAAACAGGAAGACAGTCTGCAAATTCAAATTACAACTGCCACTTACACCCACATGCATTCACTGATTACCATTCTCAAGGACAAGCAATCAAGACTGCAATTGTAGATATTGTGTAACCACCAAGAGAAGCATAATGGCATTCAACATTTACATCACATTGTCATACAATCATGAGAGGTTAATGACAACAGACAAGTGGTAGAGCTCCATGCAAAGCAGGAATGCTATTTGGATCTAACAGCAGGGAGGAAAGACAACTATTCAGCAACTCATCAGCATTGACCTGATTATATAATATTCTTCCCATGTCCACAAAATCGAGCCCTTTCAACCACAATTCTCCCGGCCTTGTAAACAAGGTGATGACGCGCATGTAGGAAAGGTCTGACGCCCACTGCACCAGCAAGACGAGGTGCGTGTGCTCATAACCCTCGCCAACCTCCCTCTCCGCATGACCGGATCGCCGCGTACTCCCTGAAGGTGGATCGAACGGGCACTGTCTACAGGGCTGCGTTGAAGGGAGCAAACAAGTCGCGCGATACTTGTACGCTACGTGTGTTTGGCCGTGTTGACATCACTTTGGGAGCTCGCACAGCCAGTCCTTCAGGCCCTCCAACCCATCCTCCCTGCCCGACTCCTCCTTGGCCTCCCCGACGCTCACCCACGTCGACGCAAACTCGACGTCCCCGCCCTCCCATTCGCTAAATCTGAACACGCCCCCTGCTGCACCGCTGCATTCCAGACCACCCACTTCTGTTCCCTCCCCCTCTGCCCCGAGACTCTCCACCCCAACACCTCCGGACTGTGAAGCCCTCCTCGCCTCAAGCTCACGCTCGAGGATGCTGCGGACTCGCGTAATAGCGGCTTCGCTGGCCGAGTTAGACGAGACGCCAGCTTTGAGGAGATCTGTCTTGTGTGCGAGGATGAGCAGCATTGGGGCAGGCTGGGCTGGCGGGAGCGATGTGATTGCATGTAAAACACAATGCAAGTGTCTGGTACCAGTGGTCGAAGTCATGTCAGCCCCGGAGTAGTAGCAAAGCAATGAATAGAGCACCCACTCAGCAACGGCGGATCCATTGCGTGAAATCGTGGCGCAGTCGACTACGAATACGACAGCCTTGGCATCCTTGAGATATTCCCGAAACTGGTCCCTAATCCGTGGGTGCCCGGGCACGTCGATCACTCGCAACGTCTTGGTGGGTGACAACGTCATTTGGGCCGAGTTTGTCTGCAGCGAGGTATGCGACGGTAACGTTTGATTGTATGCCAGCTGATCTTTTCCGCCGTCAGCAATGTCCATTTTTCCGAGACAGTGAACTCACATTCGAGAGTATGGCAGTTTTGCCGGAGTCGGGAGGTCCAACTAGCAGGACAGCATTCCCTCTGGATTTCGATTTTCCACGAATATATGTTAAAACTAGGTCGAGTTAGCCTCGCGCCGAGTCGGATGTACTCAGCGAAACGGACCGACGAGGAGAATCAAGGCGACTGCGAGTGAAACCAATCCAAGGTTGGTAGCGGAAAGACTGCCAACAAGCGGCGAGACCCCAGGCGTGGCTGCAATCACAGGCTCATCCGAGGGGTGCTTATCCATACGTGAGATGAAAGAAATTCAGCAGGAGCGGTGGTTTGCACTCAAGTCAGTTTGTGTGCTGTAGTTGTTTGGTACTATTGGCAACTGACGGCTTTTATAAACAAGGAACACTACCATTAAACTTGGCCGGAAAAGACAACTATCCAGATGACCGTGTGCAGCTACACAAATTACCCACCCAAGCAATTGATAATGAGGGTATAAATGCTCTCGATCGAGGAGCCCAGTGACTGCGCGATATACTTGATGGGGACAGCGAATCCGTCAGTGTTGGAGCCTGATCAAGGGACCAGCAAGGTTACTTTCGACGGGCTGTGCAACATTTCATTCACCTGCCTCTTTTTCGCCATAGGCCGCCTGCTGTCCGTCAGACAAGGGATGGATCGTGATGCCCTGGGACGCGATACCAGCCACTTTGCATGCTGTTAGTCAACCACTTCGGAAACCCCTTGGAGGGGCTCCCCAGTCTTCCCCTATACTAGCCCGGTCAACCATATGCTTCCCTACAATTCGACGAGAAACTCACTGCGTGAGCGAACCGGATCCAAATCGGTACAGGGTTGAATAGCACGTGTTGTCTTAGCAGGGAGGTAATGGAAGAGATTGGACCGCTGTCTCCCATACAGATATATTTCAAGATAAGCGAGCACAGGTCATGAGTATGGAAACGTCTCGAGAATTGCCGGCTCGCATTTCTTAACCTTGCACATGGGTTACGATGGTGAACAACTGGGAGCGAGAGCTGATCACCAACCTCGGAGGGAAATACTCGGAGCGCTACCTGTTCCTGGTTTGCGACAGAAATGAACCCGGTGTGATCCAAATGCTTCCCCACTTTATACCTTATAATCCTCTACAACCAGAAAGGATGCCCTTGGCGTTAATAAGTGTGGGTTAGGGACTCACTGTGAGGATACGAAAGTTATTGGTGGACATTTGAGTCTCGTAGAAGAGGCTACGAACATCGCGAATATGCTTGTCGGACATTGCCTTGGTGGTCATCATAGTTCTCGTCTAGGGAAGAATCGTGAAATCCCTTTTTATCCGCTGGCACGTTTGTTTGTCCAATGTCAAAGACTTCCCGTCTAGGTTCAAGGCGGAGAACTGCTTGAACAGACACACTCGTTAATCTGGAAGGCACGAGTCCAATCGATGTGACACACAACGTAGATTACTGCTACGTCTACAGATAAAAGCATCTATGGCTCAGCAAAATCGATCACTACAAACGGAGTAAGCTGATAATTCATCGGGAAATGCAGAGCATACCTACCTCTTGAGCTTTGATCTGCGATCTAACAGTGCCTCGGCCAGGCGACCTTCTTTCTGTGCGCGTTTCAACTGCGCAACAATATTATCGTTGCTGGTTGGTGCATGAATATATCCAGGCCTACCTCTTTCTTGTCATCCTTTGACGTGACGGACCGCCCCGCGCCCCATGTCTGATACTGGCGACTAAGATGCACAAATAATCGGTATTTTTTTCCAGGGGAGTCATCGAAAACAGAAAGACTCACTTGACACCCACTTCATCGATGACAATCATCTCCGATCCGGCTTCTCGTTTCTTTTTCTCCTCATGGACTTCCTTCTTGTATTTACTCTGGATTTTTATCCAAAAGCGCTCTCTGAAGCCAACTTCTTCAGAGTCGCCCCGTAGTTGTAGAGCACCACCCGCAACCTCATCCACGCCAAGGTAACTCTCATACACGTTCATGAACGCCACCATGCCGTCAGGCAGGACCACCGGAGTCCACTCTTCTTCTGGACCTCGAGCTTCCCTGTTCGCTGAGACGATCCCATGCTTGTCACAGGATAAAAACTTGCCCTCCCCAGTGCCTGTTCGGATGTTGATGGTAGGAGAGCCAGCGACACGTGATGTAACCCACACCTGTGCGACTTCGGTCGGCTCACGATCGAGTAACGAGGATGAGTCGGAAGTGCCTTCTTTGTCAAGGGGGTGCAAGATAATCTTGTTCCGCGTCGAGTCGAAGTTTACGGAGATAGGCGAGGGATCCGAGGGGTGCATGATGTATGTAGGACCGCGTATTTCTGCTGGAGATTCAGGCATGACCCAGGTGTCGGGCGCCTCCTCCTCTTCGACGCGTCTGTGTTTGCTAGAACTGCCCTCGTCGTCGTCTCTCTTCCGTCTTTTCTTCGTCTTCTCCCCTTTGAACTTTAATTTGGTTGAGCGCACCTTGTCAGCAGACATGTCCGTTAGTACTGACACAGTATGCACATACGACTTTTCGTTCCGTGCGTGATTCGGCAAACTCCGAGGTGCAAACTTTGGACCAAACAAACTTGTGCTGTACATCCACAAGACGAGCCCGTCGACATCGTCACCGACGTCCTCAAGACCAAGATGAAGTACAACCCCGGTCAGTCCAGTCCAAGTCCATGCTGTGATCGCTTCGATCCACTTTCTGTGCGAAACCGCCGTCTCTTGTCAGACAATACGCTGGATGGGAAGGGTATAGCTCAGATGGATCGACGGGTCACTCTGATGGGTCATAGTGGGTGATGCTCATCGTCATCATTGACAGACGTTTCCTCCTCGCGGCGCAAGGTTCGCAAGGCGCACTTCAGCGCCCCCTCGTCTGTCCGCCGTAAAATCATGTCCTCCCCTCTCTCGAAGGAGCTTCGGGGAAAGCACAACGTACGCGGACAACCACTGCTTTCCCCGGTCTCACCACATATCATTCACGTTTAGACGCGGTCGTTGCCTATTCGTAAGGACGACGAAGTCAGAATTGTGCGCGGAAAGTACAAGGGTCGGGAGGGAAAGGTCACTCAGGTATACCGCAAGAAATGGGTTATTCATGTCGACCGTGTACAACGCGACAAATCGAATGGCGCATCAGTGCCTATCGGCATCCACCCCTCCAAGGTCGTCATCGTTAACATCAAACTCGACAAAGACAGGTATGCTGACTCGAACTTGATCACCTTCACTGTTGGTATCTGAACTTTTCACAGACGAGCAATTTTGGACCGCAAGGACAGAAAGAATAACCAAAAGTCTGATGATGTCGAGATGGTCGACGTATGTCATCACCATTTGTGCGATCGTGTACTTGACTCACCCTCAACCAGTAAACTGCCTGTCGCTCCGCTCTGCCCTACGTTCCCCATCGCGCTCCATAAAACTACCATGTATCTATGCGACGTTCCGCACACGATATGCATCATCCCAGCTGATATCAAGCAGGATCCACTGAAGCATTTGGGTGAACAAGTGGGAATGTGCATTATATGGTACAATCATCACTCGATATCCGTGACATTGCAAAGTATAATGGTATAAGAATGCATGGTGCACTGTTCGAATGGATCAGAAAATCACATCCTCATCCTTGGTGCTCAGTAAGTCCGCAGTTGCTTCCTCCACCTCTGGCTCCTCCGCTGTGGTTTCTTCAACCTTACCCACCTCAGTTGTGACATCCTCAACTACCTCTTCAATAACATTCTCCTCAACAACACTTTCTACCACAGTTTCTGTTGCTGCGCTCTGAAGCTGGATCTCATTGATCCTGACCAGCTTTGCAAGTTTCTCTCCAGCATCCGTTGAAGTCTGTTTTGCTGCTGCAGCAACAGCGGCAATCGCTGCTTCCCTTTTTTTCTTTCCTTGTACCTTCTTCAATCTAATGACCAGCAAGTCATCCACCTCCGTCGGATGCGCCGTAAACCAAGACTCGCCTGAAGAATTCCTCGCGATCCATCTCATCCAGTTCACTTATAATATATTTGATTGTGTTGCCGAGTCTCGGAATGATCACATGCTCGATCGCGTTCACTCGGCGGTTCGTAGCTCGAATGACTTCGTCCAGGATCATGAATGCCGTCTGGAGTGATGCAAGCTCTACAAGCGTCTCCAGTGCCTTGGCGTAAACTTCCTTTGACCGTAGTACTTGCTGTCCTCCACGTCCAAGACCCGTGAGGTTAAAGTCTGATTAAGTGAGAGGATCAACCGATAATCCATTGGGGCAGCACCCAGCGAGGCAAGACACACCTGAGCCAGGAACACGATCCACATCGAACGTAGGCAAAAGTACACCCGAGACGTTCTCCTGCGTTGCTTTGACACGGAACGTCGCTAGCTTGGCTTGCTCTTGGACGAGGTAGGCAATATCGCCCGTCGCATACGTGACTTCGGCCATCGAGAACGACGCGAGCTGCATCACTCGTCCCATTTTTCGTTTGGCCTGCAAAGGTTTCGTGCGGGTCAGTCTTGGAAGGCGGTAGGGCGTACTGTGCTCAGTGTACCTCGTCCACTTTCTTTAGGATCGCTCTGAATCGTGTGGTAAGGGCATCACGCTTCTTCGCCAGCAAGGAGTGACCCGTCTCGGCGCCTTTGAGACGGAGCTTCATATTCGTTAATGCCATTCGTGTGGCAAAGACATTCTCGCGGGCACCTGCGCCAGACATTCTTGCAGAACGATGTTGTTCTGGATGTGGAGGAGGACGCGATGGAGATAGGCCCAGCCGGAAAGCGGTGTTGTGGCGCAAGATAGAATGCACGAATAGCGCCGGGGTAGCTCAGCTGGGAGAGCAACAGACTGAAGTTCTGGAGGTCCCGTGTTCAATCCACGGTCCTGGCATTTCTTTTTGTCGGTTCTCATTCCGAGCCACACTTCAATTTATGTACATGCTGGGGCTCCGAAGACTAGCCAGTTTTACTCATCCTTCGCGTCTAGTGGATAGTAATGAGTGAGCATCGTAGCATGTTTCGTCGCTCTCAGTCGCACTATCTAGCTTGTACATAGTCATCGATCTTCAGCAGTAGACAAACTGTTTCTGTCGCCAACTCAATCGCGCTGGTGGACACAAGTAAAGGCTGCACAACATCCTCTTCAAGGATGTTGGAAATTAAGCCCTAGGTTGGCCATCAGTAACGATTCCCCATCAACACCGAACGTCAGCCCACCGTCCGAACGTTGATGCCTGCATTGCGGTCTCCAAGAGCATGTCGATTGCGCAATTCGGTGACAATCGCAATGGGATTTAGACCTGCATTTTCTGCGAGGGTGGTGGGGATGACTTCCAATGCGTCTGCATATGCCTGGAAGCAGTATGCTTCCATGCCCTTCAATGACTGGGCGTACTGAGAAAGAAGGCGCGATACATGGATTTCAGGCGAGCCACCACCACAAATGAGTGCTCTGAGTCAAGAACTTCAATATATGCCACGTTGATGATAAATCAGATAGTCATACCGCTTCTTTACAAGGCAACGTACGACGCAAAGGGCATCGTGCAGACTACGCTCGCATTCCTCGACGACAAGATTGTTGGCGCCCATTGCGAGAATGCTGACTGTGCGACCCCTGTTCTTGACACCAATAATTTTAACGACCTTTATGCCGGCTTGCGATGTCTCCTCAACTAGATCGGCATATCCGAGTTTATCTTCTGTGAACGCTTCTATATCTGCAATTGGCTTGCATCCAAGACTCTTCGAGAGGAAGTCGATCTCGTCGCGCTCGACGTCCTTAACAGCCAGAATGTTAAGGCGTTTGAGGAAACTGAGAGAGGTGTCGTCGACGGCGTCTCGCAGGATGGACTTTTGGATGAGTAGAACATTGCAATTTGCTTTCTTGATCTTCTTGCAAATGTTGAGCAGATATTGGCGACCTTCTTTGATAACCTTGTCCATCTGGCGATAGTCATTGATGACGACAGTGTTATCCATCTAGGTTTGCTCACAATAAGAGGTATGGACCCGAATGTGCGCGAGACTTACATCGGGCTTTGGTGCGCTAAGTTGGAATTGGATTATACCAATCTTTGCTTTTTCCACGCGGGTTGGCCCCCCAGCGGAGACGATGACATTTTGGTTCAAGACGACACCATCCACAAGCTCCGTGTCTTCAATCGTACCCCCGACTTTCTTCACTATCCTGATGTCTCTAAGGTCCACACTTGACGATTGGGGTGTAACGAGACGAGTGACAGCAGCAACAGCGATAGGCGCAAGAGTCGAAGAGTATTGAGAAACGATCTTTACAAGAACGATAAGATCTTTGACATGTCGTCAAAAGTGCTACACAGACCTTGGAATTTAATGACGTGCTGGCTGCGCGGAGTAGGCTGGCCTTATCGTTCAAGTCCACAGGAACTGACACCTCGGTCAAGTGTTCTACAGCTTTGACAGACGCCTTAAGGAAGGATTCCGCGACGATCGTGGGGTGGATTCCCTTTAGGAGCATCTTTTCTGCTGCACCAAGAAGACTACCTGCCAGGACAACGACCGAGGTTGTGCCGTCGCCTGCCTCCACATCTTGAGCAGCAGACAAATCAACGAGCTGAAGGGGCGATAAATAATTGCACCGGGACGTCGAACGCGCGAAGGTACCATTTTAGCAGCGGGGTGGAGTGCTTGGATGCTTCGCAGTATTGTCGCACCGTCGTTCGTGATAATCACCTCGCCCTTGGCAGTTTGGATCTACAAATTTAATAAATACCTTTAGAATACCTTGGTGAGAGATCAGTGAGTCGATACCATCTTGTCCATTCCTCTTGGCCCAAGTGATGTACGAACGGCATCGCTGATGGCTGCGCACGATCGTAAGCCAGTAATATCGGGTCGACGCCGCGGACAAACCTTTGGCAGCCACCAGGTTTGACATGCGGAGCTCCATGGGTTTACCCTGTGGACGCGTTCCATGAGGCTCGAGAGCACGCTGGGTGTGTCACGCAGCTCACCTTGTCGTTGAAGGCGGCGTTGGAGCCAGACCGGTGGGCTGATGCGGGGGCCGCTAGGGCAGCTTTTTTGGCCATTGCGCTGTGTTAGGACTGGATCGGACGCGACGGATGGGCTATCGACGACTTGAAGGAGGAAGCCTGTAATCGACGCGTTTGAGGATGCCACGGCCTTTGCCGTAAAAGGAGCATTGCGTACGCTCTGCCCAACCCAACACAGGTTCCTCTTGCTCTCCTCCATGGATTTTGTGAGCATTGCCCTCCTGGCCGTGCCATTTCACTGACCAACGCTGTAGTTCGGCAATCCGAACGGCCTTGGTGGCCCAGGAGGGTTGTTTGCCCAGCTCGCTCAGTATGTCTTCCCTAAATGCTCATGTATTGGGGATCTCACTCTAGACCATCGCAGAGGATTTGGTGGCCCGCTTGGTCCCCGGGTCGGCCGTGCTCCAGCAAGGTCATACGATGAATATCTAAAAGCCTACAGCGTAGCCATGCTGCCCGGTAGGGAACGAGAGAATCTATCATACGGTGGAAAGAGTGTGTCTGTTGTGTCATGGTCATCCCTTCGATGCTCATCTTCTAAACAACCAGTTGTCATGCCACCCTCTGCGTTGGCTCATCTCACCAGCTTGGACCTCGAATCGCCGTGGATGTTCCAGCTGCGTAATCCTTCGAATCCCGCAGCGTCCACACATGCCGGTGTCCTGGAATTCATTGCGGAAGAGGGAATCGTGCATCTTCCATACTGGATGATGAGGACTCTTCGGCTTGAGGAAGGCGATCCTATCCGAATTACCGGTACAGAACTCCCGAAGGGCAAGTTCGTGAAGCTACAACCACAAACCGTTCATTTCCTCGAGATTTCGGATCCCAAGGCTGTGTAAGCCCAGTTTCGGATCATACTTTTCCTGTCCGGAACTGATATGCGCACAGTCTAGAACAAGCACTTCGTAACTTCTCCGCTCTCACGCAGGGGGATATCATTGAAATATGCTATAACTCGATGATATTCGGCTTTCTTGTAATGGAAGCTACACCAGGGGGAGGAGGCATATCTGTTCTTGACACGGATCTTGAAGTCGATTTCGCTCCTCCCGTTGGCTATGTAGAACCCGAACGGCCCAAAGCGCCTCCCCCTTCGACAATGGCGTCGAAACTGAAGATTGATCTCAACTCATCATCGCCGGGATCATCTCGACCGTCGTCATCGCTCGCGGGTGGATTCGTTGCAGGCGGAAACTCCACTGTGAGTAAAGATGGTGATCACTGGGAAAGTTTCAAGGGGACGGGTGAAACTCTAGTGGGCCGGAAGACCAGAGGAAAGGGAATCAGTCACCGTGGCGTGGAGGACGTCGCCGATGGCAGCAAAATCATACGTACAGAGTTTGTCCAGTCAGTCTTTGGTGTAATACCTCGCTGACGTTTTCATTTCTTCTTCAGTAAGCAGAAAATTGTCACAAGTGACATGTTGGAATCTGAAGTCAAGGTACCGGCAGCGTTGAATCTTCCGTTCGGAAAGCTGTTCTTTGGTTTCAATGTCGTTCCATACACACATCCCGAATCTAAACCATTGATATCCTCGGGCCCTTCAAGTCCTCCGGTACGTACCGCGTTTTAACCCGTCCCCTTTCACCTATGCCCACTTGTATTCCTAGCCAACATTTACTGGTTCTGGGAACACACTCAGTGGTCGACCTGTTCAAACGACGTCAACGAAGGGAAAGGAGAAGGCAGCCCCTGCTTCAGAATCGCAAGGTAGTCAGAAATCGTGGGGTTCCGGGCAAACCCTAGGTGCAAGGACGCCAGCTCCGCCACATGTCCCTCCAAGCTTCTGGGGCCGTTCACTTGGAGGTGGTGCTACCGCGTCCTTCCCAACCAAATCGCAACCCAAACAACGGAGCCCTACCCCGGATTGGGGTGTAGATGACGATGATATTATCGAGATCGATAGTGACTGAACATCATGTACG
>JBBPSY010000037.1:2802-19110 GCA_038093855.1 Rugiboletus extremiorientalis
TTTAGGCGGTGTTTCCTCGACACCTCTGAGAACAATGTCTGCTAGCTTGATGATGCCCCATCGAACTTCTTGGTCAACGTCAGGAGCACTAAAAGTGTTGTCGCTTGAGTCGGCGCGTCACAGGAACTGGCGGCATGAAAATCACGTACAGTGCGATCGGCATCAAGAATTCACGCAATACTTCATTCTTTCCGATCTCGCGGTCTTTGCGGAGGACCTTGATCATGAGATCAACATCACTCTTCTTGACCTCTTTAGCTTGAGGGGGCATAGATCCGTCCTCTTCAATTAACAAGGACTCAGAATCTTTCAAAGCATTCTTCATCTCGCCCATAGAGACTAGAAGGGCCAAGCTCTGACATGCACATCGAGCCACATGACGCCGGACGACCCGCGACGCGTCGTTTGCCATCACCGCCAGAACATACCGCATGATGGCGGGTGTGTACCATTTGGACATGAAGAGACCATCAAAAGCAGCGATCCGAACCTGAGTGTAGTTTCCCTCACTGGTCTCGCTTAGCAAAGCCAGGTAAAGCTAGAGTCATGGAAATCACACACCGAGTGAGTGGAAAGAAAACTCTCAGGTCATTCGGAAGCAGATTGGCAGCCACCAAGAGAAGGTAAAACTAAATTCAATTTATAAATGAGCTGCACTGCATGCAGGGTGGGAGCACTGACCTCTAATGCTGCAACTGTGACGACATTGTGGGGTGAAGGAATTAGCCTATCCATGCTCCGATACCTGCTGATCTCATCAACCGCTTGCTTCAGCAGATTGGCATCCTCAGCACTATGTTCAGACCGCACTTCCTCCTTCAGGAGTTCACCACGTTCTGGCGGAGCGGTTGATACTGTGGCGCACGCCGCCGTTGAAATAAGAGTGCAAATGTAGAAAGCATCAGAATACTGCGACGCCTAATGAGCTTGTGCTTTGGCGTGAGTTCGATGACACCTACCGGATTCGCCGTGTTATCATTATACCGCAGCTGATCCACGAGGAATTGTCGGACTACCGCGGGAGTCTTTCCGTTCTCGAAGCGTACTTGAGAGATGGCATGAACAAGCGCCTGCACCACCGATAAGTTCCACCCTGCCTTGACGAAATGTCCTAACGCACCTTGCGAACAAAATACTCTGAGAGGTCGGAGAAGTCGTTTGGTTTCGGAACGTAATTGTGTGTGAATAGGTCTTGATTCACCTCTTCGGGTTCATAGCAGTATCGTAAGAAGAGCTTGAAGAGATGGAAAAGACCTAAAAATTCGAGTCGTCGAATGGCACACTACACACAATATCAGCGACAACCCGCGGGACGAGGACCTTTTTCGACTTACATTAACGAGTGCAATCGCAGCTTCACACCGTATCCGATAATAATAGTTAGAGACGAGCACCGTCTTCGTGAATGTGCTGGAAACGATAGCGGTTGGCTGTTTGGCAAGAGCATGGATAGCCTAAAGTCGGGTCAGGCAGGTCACGACGCGGGAGGACACAGGATGAGCTCACCTCAAGCTGCGCGACGACATCTCTATCACGCTGCAACTGAGAGACCCACATGAAATCCGGTTGTTCGAATGCGATGGCAGCAATCCACTCAAAATCGGCATCCATTCGGATCCATTCATATGTGGCACCGGACATAACCTGCTCGTCCTCTTCCGTCCAATCGGCCACTTTCCAGATCTCACGCTCCTTCTCTTTCTCCCATATTTCCAGCCCAAATCCCATGTCGATGAGGCCCATAGCCTCAGCAGCTTCTGCATCACCTTCTGCTGCTGCTTGTGCTGCTGCTTGGCGTGCGAGGTAACGCTTGGTATTTCGACGGATACGCTTGTATTTTGTGTTGAAAGGCACCTCGTAGCGCTTAAACGGAGATCTAATGTCAAGCACATGTTCATAAGGCGTCCCGTCAGCTTCATGTATGCGAACAGTCATTTGACCCTGTTAATGATAGTAAGAGGCAGGCACCTGCTTACCCACATCTGACGGAGAGACGTACCTCGAAGAATGAGGCAGGCTTAAAAAGTAACTTGGACACTTCGTTGTGTTCAAGGGCTCTGTAGGCAGGAGCCTCCTGTCGCATGGTAATCTCTACGGCCATCTTTTTCCGGTTAAATGACGCAGAAAATCCAAATGCGGGGCATCCACTCCCGTATATCCATTGCTCAGCAAACGAGCGCAGATCGATACCGCTCACCTTCCTACAGGTACGAAGAAAGGAATGGGTCGAAAGGCAGTTATTTGGTAGCTCGCCACTGATCGCAGACAGAAAGATCTTGGGAAGAACACGAGACAGGCCGAGCGATGTGCCTGACTTCCCAAGTCGTCGGTCGAGAATGTGAAGCACAAGCGGTGCCTTCAGGTTAACGAATGGAAGTGTAGCAGCGTCGGGAGGATCGAAGTGTTGTGGTTGACAAATCGGTGGCATTGGACCATTATCCCATTCGACGATGCGTTGCATGTCTCGCTTTAATCGGTAGCGATATTCATTATTACCAAGTAATTTGCGGATGAAAAGACCTGTGATGTAGAGAGCAAGTCCGTTGACGAGCCAGATGTCGGACCACGCCTTGGGTTGGATATTAATACCCATCCACTGGCATGCAAGACTGTGACTGAGGGCCTGTCTGGTCTCGATTACTTGCTCGATGGCATCATCACCGTGAAGAAGATCGACAGCAACCAGGGAAAGCGTGGCGCTATCGAATCGTTGAACCGGCATTTCGTCGACAGCGACTATCTTAAATGAACCAAATGGGTACGAGCCAAAATCAGTGCTGTAAAAATTCATCGCCGAACGCAAGAATGACGTCGAAGTATGCAGCATAGATTCTTGCCCAGGCAAGCAGAATGCATGCATGAGCGGCTGCGTGACGCCAGAGGCCTCTTCTGACGAGTCTGCAGCAATTGAATAGACATGAAAAGGCCCGGCAGCGAAGGCAACGTGCTGCACCGAGGTCAGGACTGTTTGTGAAAAGAGAAAGATGGTCTTGTTAGAGTTGTTGGGATGGGCAACCTACCGTGGCGCAGTGAGTGTGGTGCGGAATGGTACGAAATGGAGACATGCCTGTTCCACGAGGTCTCCACTGCAGACAACCACAGTCGGTATGGCCCCCTGCTGCTCGGTAAACTCGCCATCTTCATCCCGCTGGGTCAAGTCGGGCTCTTCGAGGTACCTTGGAACAACAAACTCGAACTCCCAAGTACACTTTTCCCAAAGGTTATCGACACAAGGGACCCAACATCTCGCAGCATCGGGCGAGGAAGGAACAGTGTATGCATGAGGAACACGCTGCGATAGATGAGGATCTCGAGGTTATGTGCGCGCGTCGGATACACTTACATATGGATGCGTGTCGGTAGGTAGCACAAACTGTATGCCGTCTACAGGATTCCGGAGGCTATACTCAATGCGAACGACGATAGGCATGAACTCTGGTCCTGGAACTGGAGTCTGCGAAGGCCCAGGGGTTTGTGGCTCCGGGGTCGCAACTGTTTGTGTTACTCCGGGTTAAGCAACCGCGCCAAGAAAGTAGAAGACAAGGAGGAAGTTCACCTTCGCTGGACACACCATTAATCATTGAATGTCCAACGTGACCAGACTGTCTCAACGAAACCTCCTTCGGGATGGCGATTGATAACTCTCCCTCATCTCCCTCTCCAAGGGCGGAATAAAGCTTTCTCTTGAGTTCTGGGTATGTATGGCAATCTTGTGGCGTGGAGATGTTGATGTGTGCAAGCGGATCATGATGGACAAATTCAGCTTGGTGGGATGCAACTGTGACGGAGTGGATCGCTTGGAGGAGTCAAATGGAAGCAGGACGGCAAGTGAAGAAAGAGGGCAACATACTGCACTGTCTAGAGTGGAGATGAATGGTGCGCAGGTTTGCATTATTTGGTACGACAGTAACTTCGGTGTATCCCTAAAGTTGAGACGAGGGACATTGCGGCGGTGAGTGATGCTCATTGAGGGGCGCATAGGCGACATGACACACCCAAAGCGAGCCCGAGAAGTCAATCTCCAAGACGACCTTTTGGTGACTAGTAGAGACGCGCAGGAGAGTCAGTGTGGGCGGACACGGGGGGGAAAAAAGGACGCTTATATGGAGAAGCCACGACGGGTGTGCTCGCGTTGCATCCTTGACGTCGCGCAGTGGGCTTGAGCGGGCGCGCAGGGAAGGGTGGAGGTTGTGGAGGTAAGGAACGAAGAGCGGAGTCGGTCGGCGATGCGTCGTGCTCGACACCGACGGCGAGCAGCGAGCGTTGGGTGGGATTCATTCACCAGTTCCACCCAACCGACAAACCATTATGTAATCACGATGGCTGTGCCCATTTCTAGTATCTGATGAGCATCATGGCACTGGTACGGCTACGACTCGTACCACTACTGACATGCCCCAGAAATCAATATTCAGACAGCCAGGGGCAAGGCATTTTCAGCTTGTCCACAGATCACAGCGAGACCCCCTCATACATGACCCCGATGCCTCCCAGCACGTCCTGAAAGCCTTCGTGAGAGGCAACGACAAGAAGGTCTGTCTCCCTTGCTCTTCATCTTTGCATCCCCGACGCGAGTCCACACAGGGAAAGTCTTGTGCTGACCTCGAGGCTATCCTTGCCCCAGAGGTCATCGAACACGATGTCCGTGCCAATGTCGGAGAGGCAGCCCTCTATGGCATCTACTTTGATGACACAGAGTACGACTACATGCAACACCTCCGTGCAGTGGGTACGGAAGAAGAAGGTGTAGCGAGCATCCTCATCGAAGCACCGCAGCCCAAGAACAAACCCAGCTCAAAGGGGAAAGGGAAATCAAACGCAGACGTCCCCTTGTTATCACAAGACCTGCCCGCAGCGGTATTGCCTTCCAAGACGGAGATGCCCAGAAACTTCGAGACACAAGAATCCATACCTTCCTCGATCGCCGGGTTTCAGCCGGACATGGACCCTCACCTCAGGCAGGCTCTGGAGGCCCTCGAAGACGATGCGTTCGTGGACGATGATGTAGAAGACAATTTCTTTGCAGAACTTGTCCACGACGGTGAACGGGATGTGGGAGAGGATGTCGATTATGAGTTCTATGAATACGGATCCCCTCCTGCAGGGAGCAACGAATACGAGGATGATAGTTGGGAAGCGAGATTTGAATTTTTCAAAAAAGAGAAGGAGGATGCGCCACCGCCGCCCGATTCCGACAAGGATGCTTACTCCGATGGCGGCGACACAGTTGGCAATCTGCCAAAGCTCCCAGTGATCGGTGGTAAACGTAGGCGCAACGGTACGTCGGATGCGTCGGGATACAGTATGAGTAGCTCCTCGATGTACCGCACGGAGGCTTTGCTTACGCTCGACGAACGTTTTGACCAAGTGCGTACATTCTTACGTCCTGCACTGGCATTATTCGAATGATCTTGTCACTTGTAGCTAATGGCAAAGGAGTACGACTCGGACGACGCCGTGGGCAATGATGAACTGGAAATAGCATCGACTAGTTCCTCAATGTCCTCCTCTACCCCGGATCTGATAACGTCTCGGGAAGACTATGCTGAGATGGTGGACGAATTCATGGACAAGTATGAGTTACTTGGACGAAAACTGAAGCCTATCCTTGCTGGGGAGTCCGGCGCAGACAAGCTAGAGACGCTCAGACGTGCATTTGGACAAGATGAAAGGGTTAAGGTGGTTGCAATGGGGGCGGATGATGAAAGGGAGTTAGACGATGGAGAGTTGTTCAAAGCGTACCATGCGAATGAGAAAGAGGACCGGTGGGACTGCGAAACCGTTCTGAGTAAGCGAATCGGATGGTGGAGCGGGATAAGGTGCGCTAACAGATCCCAGCGACATACTCGAATCTAGAAAACCATCCACGCGTAATTCGAGCACGATCGTCGAAGCCCGTACCAAAGGTCAAGCTTGATCCGCGCACGGGACTACCTAGTGTCACAAACGACGATGAGATCAAGGGCGAAGTGCTCGAGGATGAACAAGTAAGGCGAGGTATGCACGTCAATGAATTGTGGTAGATCGATGCTCATTCCCGCTACTTCCCAGTCGTCAAACAGACTGTCAGTCGCCCTCGAGATGAGTCAAAAGGAGACAAAAAGGCACGGAAACAGGCTGTGAAGGCAGAGCGGCAGGCACGGCGTGCGGACAAGAAGACAATGAAGGAGCAGTTCAATTCCGAAATGATGCATCAGGCACAGGGGCTGTCTAACAAGGCAAATTTGAGTAGGATACGGAAATTGTAGTTACCCATAAGAAGCAACTCAGGCCTACCTTGTTATCTCTCACCGTCACCGAGCGAGCCTGTTCGCGACAGCGATGGAGTCGCCATTGCTCTACTCGCCGGTGCAGAGCACGCACAGCGTGGTCCCAGGCAGGTCGCGGAGCAGCACCAAGGCCGGCGACGATGTGACCAGCCTGACGTCGTTCAACCCGTTCTCGGAGGAGGACGAGAACGACCAGTCCTCGTATGCGCTCGTCACGTCTCTTTTCTCCCGCATGAAGAGCAGCTTTGCAACCCCCCTCGCTGCTGCATCAACCGCACCTCCGACCACCGGTCCCCAGTCCGCCCCGAATAACGACCAGCGGCGTCCTTCTGCAACTGCTGTTCACAACAACCCTTCCTCCTTCTCTTCCAGGTCCTCCTCCGAGCAGCGTCCGATATCGCTCAAGCTCGTGTCCGCCGTTCCCGCTCCACCTCTCGTTTCTCTCACTCCCGTCGTCTTCGAAGCGCCCTCGTTCGGCCACGATCCCGAGCGTTCGCCCTCTCGCAGCGCCCACGCACCTCCGTTTTACGAGGTTCCAGATGGCGGCGCAGTCGGAACGTCGATCCCTGGCTTTCCGATCCAAGATGACGCTCGCAGCATACGCACTTCTACTTCTCTTAACAAGTCTGCTTCTGTCTCAAAGGTGATTCGCAGAATACGCGGAGAAGGCATGTCGAAGATTAACATCGTCCCTTGATTCTCGCTGATTTCATTCGATAGGTCTGTCCCGCGACTATTGGATGGATGACGAGAATGCAAAGGAATGCTATGATTGCAAGAGTGTCTTTACAACATGGCGAAGAAAGCATCATTGTCGGATATGTGGCAAGTCCTGACAATTACTCATCCTATTCCTTTTTTCAAAGCCTTTTCAGGTCAAATTTTCTGTTCCCGCTGTGCTTCCAACATCATCAAGGGCTCCCGCTTCGGTCACGATGGTATGGTCCGAGTATGCAATCTTTGCCTCGAGAAACTTGCAAAGGTGGATGAAGACGAGGACGACGACCATCGTTCCGTCGTCTCGTCAACTACATCACATTTCCCCCCCCACCAGCTTGGCTCAGATACCCTTACTCTTGGCTTAGGCCATCATCCCCAATCCCCTTTCGCAGCGTCACAACTGTTCGGGCGTACGGACGAACCCTTCAATTTATACTCTATCGCGGAAACAAAGCACTTTGCCTCCTCCTTCGAGGACACCGCATCCAACTCCCCTCTGGAATGGGAGCCGGTTCGGGACTCCACCGCACCCTTCCGCAGAACCCTCACAGAGGACGAGAAGGATCCCGCGACACTTGGTCAGCAGCAGAACCAAACTTACGCGCAACCTGCTACGGTCCCTCAAGCCAAAACACCTGTTGACTTCCCGGTAACCATTCCGGTAAATGTTGACAGATCTGCGATGAGCACGATTCAGTTTCCTTTGAGCTCCCCGGAGCACTTTGCTGGCCCAGATAGTCCCGCGACATATGGAGCCATAAGGTCCAGATTTAACAGTTTCGGAGATTTTGATGGTACCACCCCCTTCATTAGGAGCAGGGTACAGAGTCGCTTGGATAACTTCTCAACTGTCGAGGGGTGGCGAACAAGACGTGATTCTACTGCGTGAGTTTACTTTTCAATGCTTTCAAGCTCTTCGCTAAAGCCCCTTGACTGTTAGGTATGCTCAGGAACTCAACCTTACTTCCATGTTCCATCTCCGCATCATGCTGCGTCAAATGCTCACTACGGAAAACATTCCCAATATCAAGGAATGGGAAGAAACCTTACTTAAAATTTCCCTTCGCATCGCCCGCGAGCTCACCTTCACGGCTGTCCCCTACCACCAGGGTGAGGATATGGATGTCCGCCGGTACGTCAAGATTAAGAAGATCCCAGGCGGGGCTCCCTCGGATTCGGAATACGTCGACGGTGCTGTCATCACAAAGAACGTGGCGCACAAACAGATGCTGAGGTCACAACGTAACCCGCGTGTTATGCTTGTTACTTTCCCCCTCGAGTTCCATCGTGTCGAGGGTCAGTACGTCCATTTTGGCCAAATCCTTCGCCAAGAGAAAGAGTACCTCGGCAACCTAGTTAGCAGAATCGCTGCGTTAAGACCCCACGTCGTTATGGTCGAGAAGAGCGTGTCGAGGATTGCATTGGAAACGCTCGCTCAGCATAATATCGCCGTTGCTCGTGCTGTGAAACCTTCCGCTGTCTCATTTGTGGCTCGAATGACACAGGGGGACGTCTTTTCTTCCATGGACAAACTCGCTCTCGAGCCACGTTTAGGTCATTGTGGGCGCTTCCGCGTTCAAACATTCGACCATCCACTCGTCCCAGGACGACGCAAAACTTACATGCGCTTTGAGGGTTGCAATCGTGATATGGGCTGTACAATTATCCTGAGGGGTGGGGATTCCGAGATGCTAAGACGAGTGAAGAAAGTCACGAGATTTTTGACCTTCGTCGTCAGAAACTTGAAGTTGGAGACACATCTGTGGAAAGACTCGGTAATCACACTACCCCCCTTACCGCTGGAAGCTGTGCCCGCGGCCATGACGAAACAGGGACTAGATGATACCAATGGGAACGGAAACGAGATCGGGACTGGGGCGCTAGTACCGGCGTCGGTGTCGCTGGTTCAGTTGTCAATCCCCACAGACAAGGAGAATGCGGGGTCAGAAATGCTGGCGATTGAGAATATGGTCGAAGAAGATCTTCCGGATTCGGACGCCGAGCGACTCAGGCTCTCGAAACGTATTCAGCAATCCATCGAGCCCTACCGCAAGACCTTCATTTCTGTTTCCGCCACGCTACGGTTTCTGCCTCCTCAACCTATACTGCGTATGCAGGAGCTGGACGCGGAGCTTACAGGAGTCCAGCGTGCGTGGGAAGACGACCTCGTCCGACGGGGAGAGAAGGGTGATATCGACAAATCCAGGATTGCCGACAAAGCACCGTCTGGCACGCCAACCCCTGAGAGAAAATCAGTGGATATCCCGTTGAGCAACAGTACTCAAGACACAGAAGACGTCAAAGCACAGATCGAAGCCCTTGCCCTCCCTCCTCGTACCCCTTCGCCTGAAGCTGATAAACACCTTCAGGTTGAAGATCCGAAAGGTTACTTCGACCCTCAACCCGATACTTCCGGCATCGTTGTAGCTGGGTCCTCCTTTGTTGTCTCGCCTCACCCCATCAGCGTGGCAGGCCCTCCGGATATCGAACCCATACCACTCAAAACCACAGCAGACATCGCTCTGGAATCTCAGCTCAGCCTCGTCAAATATCGTTACGAAGAGCAACGCCGAATTTGGGAGTGGTATTTGCGCAAGAACACAGACGATCTCGTCGTCGAGAAATATCAATGCATTGTCCTATGGAAGTACACAGTTCCTATTGAGGAATTCGGAACTCGACGCGCATGCTTCGCCCCTGGCCTGCACTATATTACATTTTATGGCGAAAACGACTGCACCCTTGGACAGTTCATCGAGAAAGCCGTGAACGATACGTTGGTGCAGTTCCTTGACCCCAAAGCAGTATGTGCAGGGAAAGGGTGTAACCAGCCTCTCGCACGACATTGTCAGGTGTTCGTGCATAATGAGACGAGGCTGGCTGTAGCTGTTGAACAATGGGATGGACAAATCAAGGCGAGGAACATTTACCCTGCCCCGGATATGATTACTACCTGGAGCGCGTGCCGGGTCTGCGGGTCTGCAACACCATTCATACCCATCTCCGAGGAAATGCAGCGATATTCTTTTGCAAAATTTCTCGAACTTCACTTTTATCCTGCGGACGTCCAGCTTGTGCAAGGCGCTGGATGTCAACACAACATTTACCAGCACCACATCAGATACTTCGCTACAAGGGGGATGACTGTGCGGTTCCAAACGGATCCTGTTACGCTGCATGAGATTGTTTACCCTGCGATGCGCATCCGTATACGTCCCGAAGTTCAGCTCGAGCTGAAGAATGCTGACTTTGAGAAGCTGCATAGGCGGAATACGGCGTGGTATACTGCACTCGTCGACGACCTCAAACTCATTAGCATTGATGCTGCCACTGGCGAGGAAGAACACGACGCGAAACTCACAGCGGACATTAACAAACTCATCTCACGCGCGGAGATGGAGCGAAAGGAGATCACCCAGCTTATCAACAAGGTCTATCAGGAGTCCTCGCCCATAGATACGCTTGCTCTCAACCAAGTCCGTTCGTTTAGACAAGACCGCATTGTCGCTTGGCAGGCCGACTTTGACAAGCTTCCGAAGCCGCGGAATGTTGAAAAGAGTGGACGCCGAGTGTCTGCATTCAACTCCGTGCGGGCGATTTGGCCGAAACGATACGACCTTACGAGTCCATTCGGCGAGTCGCATATGCCTTCTACAAGTGTCTCGGAGGCGGAGGAAGGAGGTCTGAGTAGGAGACGAATCACGAGCGATTCGTTGGTCTCGAGTGCATCAGAGGCGTCAGAGGCAGAACTGGAGACACATTCGGAGAAACCTACAGAGAAGGTGGCGCCACTGAGAAGCGACGAGGAGGCACCTAGTGTGGGACCCGTGGATCTCGCATCTCCAGCAAAACGGTCGGACCCAGATAGTGATTCGACTATTGGAGCCTCGAAAGAGGAACCGGTGTTATCTCGCCATGGAAAGCAGGTACGTCTGGAAGTCTCGTTGTCTCATCGACAGGCGATTTATCATGGTGTAGGCAAAGCAAGCTGAACAAAGCGAACCCGAAGTGGACCGACCTCCTCCACGTGTCTCTCGTCTCCCCCGCCGCACGTCACAACACCCCAGTGTCGCAGAACTCGTCGCGCGCTACCAAGACTTTATTCCAGCTATCGGTGTCGAAGAACTTGCCAAGACTGCCCTTGCCCCTCCTCCGGTTTCGGAGAGTGAGCAAGAAGACCTCACTACAACCTTGTCGAGCGCAAGCGCAAACATGTCACGGCCTGTTGTAACACGCAACACCATTCGTGGAAGGCACAGGCACGAAGTCACCAAAAAGCCTTCTACATCTGATTTCGAATCTGGATATGCAGCGAATGCAGCACCAAGGTTTAGGAGATCATTTGGAGGACAAGGACAGTATACGGCAAGGATGCCAGGAGGATCATCCGTCGATTCTCTAGCTCCCTCCAGGAGGGCATCCCCGGACAAGAGAAGGTCGAGAGTGGTTGGCGAACCCTCGTCTCCGCCACCCAGTGGGAAATTGCAAGCTCCACCCCCAGGACGGGCTGTGAGAAGGAAATCATCCTCCAGAGGGCTTGGCAGGGATGTGCCCCAACAACGGCCCACGTCGAGTGGCGCATCTAAGTCGACGATCAGGCGAACTCCCCAGGGCGCTGGGACGAAGGTTTCAAACATGGCGAGACATTTTGAACGGCTCAATCGGGAGAACGAGAGGGCCAATCGACGATATGCTGTCATTCGTGGACGCAAAGTACGTCCAGTTGCATCGTCCCGTGCGACGGTAGAGGTGCTGGAAAGCATCAAAGATGCGATCAAGGACGAATCCGATATGTCTGACAGTTCAAGTGAGGCGGACGATGAAGGTGGTGACGAGGATGAAGGACGCAAATCCACTGACAAGGCCACCGAATCTTCTCCTGAGCAATCCACGACCCTGCCTATCGATACGGTTCAGAAGGATCAAGCTACTTTCACAAACCCACTCCCCGTTCAGGAAACGGATCCATCGGCTCCCCCTTCCACGTCCACCCCCCCGTTGTCTCCTCCTGTCGCAGAACGGTCTTTCCCACCATCCCCATTCCTAAGCTCTCCTCCTCCGGAGTCAAACCCGCCGCCCACTCCACCGACACTTTCACTCGAAGAGTTCGCAGGACGCAATTCAATCTTCAGACAGGCATTCTCTGGACTATGGCCGCCCCAGCTCCCCCTGAAGCGTGTGGAATTTGACAGTGAGGATCCACTGCACGACCCGGAACACATATTCCGAGATTCGTCAATGGTTGTTAGGACTGACGAACCCACATCAATCATTGCTCTTGCGCTTAAGTAGGGCTTCTGGTATCTTTCCCTTGCCGTCAATACGCTGACTGCAAGAATTTAAAGCTCACCAGACCACCGCGATATGCTCAACAAATCTCGCGTTGAGAAGCGAACATCCCGCGAGCCAAAGGTTACTGAAGGTGGTGAAGCATTTATGCCGGATGATCAATCTGTGTCTGAGTGCTCGTCGACGTGGGGAGTCGTCAATGTGGAAACCTCGGAGTCTGTCAATCTTACGGAGGAGCTCAAGTCACCATCCACGAAGATGTCTTGGGTCATTTGTGAGTAGTTCTTCCTTGTTACAACACTGAGCTAACTGTACGCGTTTCGGACAGCATTCGAGAGCGGTGGGCTGACGATCAGCTGCACTATACTGTACCCTGAGCAGTTTGACGCGTTGCGGAGGACGTACGATTGTGAAAAGGGCATCGTCGAGTCCTTGTCGCGGTGTGTCAAGTGGGACGCCAATGGAGGCAAGTCTGGGTCCGCGTTTTTGAAAACTCGAGGTTTGAATCAATTTCCGTGGCGTGCTAAAGTGGTTGACTAACCTTAGCTACCAGACGACCGGTTTATCGCGAAAGAGCTCTCGCGTGCAGAGTTGCAAACAATGGAAACATTTGCTCCTGCGTATTTTGATTATATGGCCTCTGCTGTCAGCGGGAATGTAGGTTATCTGCTGGCTTCTTCACGAGAGATGTATTATTTAATCTTGTGCTCAGCGCCCAACGCTTTTGGCCAAAGTCTTCGGTTGTTATAAGCTGACATTCAAGAAGTCTAAAGATAACGGAGCGGGCAAGGCTAAAGTGACCCACATGAATTTGCTTGTCATGGAGAACTTATTTTACAATCGTCGATTCGCCAAGGTGCAAAGCTCTTCTCTCCAGAATCCCTCCAGGGTTGACCATGTTCCCTTGGTAGATCTATGATCTCAAAGGTTCCACCAGGAACCGGCATGTACAATCTACGGGAAGGGAAAACGAGGTTTTGTTGGATGAGAACCTTGTTGAAAGTGAGCAATTGGTTGTCGCTCCCGCAAGTCTCCCTAATTTTTTTGTAAAGTCGCCCATCTCTCGCCTTTCTATCTCAAAGAACATTCCAAGAGAATTTTACGTGGCGCATTGTACAATGATAGCAAATTCTTATCAGACATTAACGTCATGGACTACTCGCTTGTTGTTGGTGTTGATAACGAGACACATGAACTTGTGGTTGGGATCGTCGGTAGGTATACTCCTCCTGGATGAACTTCTTCTCGCTTCTGTCATCGGAAACGTGCTCACGAGGATATTTCATTAGACTATATCCGCACCTACACGTGGGACAAGAAGCTTGAGAGTTGGGTAAAGGAGTCTGCATTCCTCGGTGGAGGTGGCAAGGGCGAACCCACCATAGTTGGGCCGAAACAATACAGGCAACGCTTCATCAGTGCCATGGAAAGGTACTTCCCACTGGTGAGTTTCCTCTGGGCTGGTTGGGTATTAGATGCAATGAAATTGCTATGTGGTAACAGGTCCCAGATCGCTGGATGAAGCAGAAGGACACTCCTGAGGAAGACCCAAACAGTCTAGCCGATCTGTGGCCCGATTGGTGATGCATTGATGGTCCAAGACTAGCTACTAGGCCAAATGTCCCGTTTGTTTTGATCCACATTTTGGTTGCTGACCACCATAACCCTATCTACATTCGCATTCCTGTTGCATCTTACACGACATACCCCAGCATGACCGGATAGCATACTCTGTTGTAAAACACGTCTCCCAAAGCATCGTTTCTATGATCAGCGTCCCAACTAGTACTACCTTTTTTGTGGCGTAGCCTAAACTAAACACCGTTCTCGTGCCACTCTCATTGTTCGACCCCTTGAGTCGCGCCTACGATGGACGATGATGACGCCGAATATATGCAGGGCAGCGAAGACGAGGTACTGTACTTCCTTTCGTTCGTGAACTCGTAGCGATCGCATGACCGTCGTGTGAGCGAGCGCAAATCACACTGACGCTTTCATCAATGTGAACGACAGGACTATGGGTTCGACTACTCCGATAACGACGAAGCTAGTGAATCAGGGAGCGCAGACATTGAGAACATGTACTATACCGCGAAATGTGCGTTTGGCTCCTCGACGCTCTTCTTATCCTTCCTTTGCTCAACTTGCTGTGTGTTTTTTTGGGGGGACGTGTCGAAAAACAGCCAAGAAGGAGGACGACCCCGAGCAGGCGCTGAAGGAGTTCAAGGCCATCGTCGATCAAGAAACAGAGAAAGGCGACTGGTGAGTCCGTTCCATCTTATCCCCCTTTGCTCGTACCGACTTCGGCCCGTAATGTCAAGGGGCTTCAAGGCCCTGAAGCAGTCTACGAAATTGCTTTTCCTGACCCTCCACCACCCCGCGGATGCGCTGGCAACATACACCCAGCTTCTCGCATACACGAAATCTGCCGTCACACGGAACTATTCTGAGAAAACGATCAACGGGATCTTGGATTATGTGGGCGGTGGCAAAGGAGGGGTTGTGGAGGTGGACGTCCTTGAGCGATTTTATGCCGTGACGAACGAGGCATTAGAAGAGGCCAAAAACGAGGTGAGCTCCAGGTTGTTAGTGCAGATCCCGGGGCATGCGATACATGCGTCGGGCTAAGGGGTGAGGTGCTGAGCACGAGTACATGTAGAGACTAACGGTGAAGACGAATCTCAAGCTCGCCAAACTCTGGTTGGACAGAAAAGAGTATGGTCGACTCCAGAAGGTGCGCATATCGTCCGTTGTCAAGCCGCTCATTTTCTTGTAACACAACAACGTTCAGATTATCCGTGAACTGCATGCTACGACAAGAGCTGCGATGGACAACGAGGACCAATCGCAACGGGGAACTCAGCTACTGGAGATCTATGCGCTCGAAATACAAATGCACAACGAAATGCGAAACGTCAAGAAACTCAAGGTATCTTCCTCCCCACCTTTTCAGCGCCGTGAGTAACCCCTTTTTCGTCTGGTGGATGTAAACCAGGAAATATACAATGCCTCGAACAACGTGCGCTCCGCGATCCCACACCCACGTATCATGGGGGTCATCAAAGAATGCGGCGGCAAAATGTGGATGGGCGAACGGCAGTGGTCCCTCGCTTCCTCCGACTTCTTCGAGTCCTTCCGGAATTACGACGAGGCTGGATCCCCGCAGCGTATCCAGGTGTTGAAGTACCTGGTACTCGCCAACATGCTGACGGGGAGCGAAGTGAATCCGTTTGATTCCCAAGAAACGAAGCCGTACAAGTCAGACCCACAAATCAAAGCAATGACAGATTTAGTGGACGCTTATCAAAGGAGGGAAGTACATTTAGCTGAGAAGATTTTAAAAGGTTGGTTGGAAAATGGAGACAAAAACCCGCGCTAACGGGTGCTGGCAGACAATCGCTCGACGATCATGGACGACACATTCATTAGATCGTACATCGGTGAACTCCTGAGAAGTCTACGTACATCGTACCTCATTGATCTCATCAAACCATACACACGATTGGAGCTTTCATTCCTCGCCAAGGTGAACTGGATTCGCGACAAGTCAAGGTGGAGACTAACACAGCCGTACAGCAACTTAACGTCGAGATAGCGGAAGTAGAAGAGCTCCTGATTGGGCTCATCCTGGAAGGGAAAGTTGATGGTCGGATAGACCAGGTTGGCATGAGACTGGAGCTGGACCGCGCGTATGTGTTTCAATTTCGTCCGGCCCCATGGATACTCATCCAGTTCTAGTCAAGCGCTCGAGAGGAAGCGATATGCTGCACTTCACTCGTGGACGAAAGCACTACAAGAAGTACACACCGCTGTGGTTGCGAAGACAGCAGGGAGAGGCGCCTCGGATACCTTTATGAACATCCCACCTGAGAGGATGGCTGATTTTAGGGACATCGGACTCTAAATGGCCTAATTGTCAACTGTGTCGACTTGGCGTATTAATGAGTGATCCATGAACACGTCCAAGAAGTATCAAAACAATTCTGAGCACGGGACGTCAGTATCGCGACTAGTGAGATAGAGACGTGCT
>JBBPSY010000038.1:0-32420 GCA_038093855.1 Rugiboletus extremiorientalis
CTTTGTTGGGACGCGCTTTGACGGACACGGGACGACGGCGGGTATGCGTGTTTTGACGGTACCTATGGAATGTTCAGTATCCGGGAATCCGGGACCTACAACTGTAGAGATCCGAGGGATCCTACAATGCTCAGCATGCACTCGATGAATGTGAGCATATCTGTGGAAGACACCGATGAGCCCAGAGAGGAACTTGTCATTACTGATGAATCCAGTTTTAGTGAGGAGCTCTGAGAGTCTGGGGGACTCGAGGATGACAGCATAGAGGGTATAGCAGGCTTGGGTTGGAAGATGGGTGGTGCGAACAATGGGTACAGCTGGGATGAGAGGGAGGGGTTGTTCAATGGCCATCTGGGTGAGGGGAGGAGCGAAGGGAACTGGACAACTCAGCAGTTATGGGTGAGCTTATAAGCTCTGAGCAGTGGGGCGGAGTTCTACAGGTTCTGTTCAGGCTCCCAGGTGGCTTTGGACAGGCTGTATCCCTTCCACATCACGAGGTACTGTCTTCGACTTCTGATGCTGCAATGTCTGACTATTTTGTCAACTTCAAATTCCTCTTCTCCTTGGATCAGATCAGGAGGAGGATCTAGATAATTGGGTCCATGTTCAGGTATCTCCTGATAGGACAATATCAGGGAAGTGTGGAAGACATTGTGGATCTTCCATTGCAGTGGCAATTTCAACTGATAGGCCAACAGTGAGAGGACCTTCAGGATCTCAAATGGACCTTCTTTCCATGGAGATAACTTTCTGGTAGGGTACTACAAGGCAAGGTTCTTGGAAGACAGCCAAACGCGGTCTCCTACCTTCCAGGGTATGAACTTCAAAGTTGTTCTTTCTAGGACGTGATGACAGGCAGTGTCATGTGCAGCAGGTACTTCGCTTCTGGCCAACTGGATCCACTCTAGATAGGTTTTGAGAGCAGGGAAAAAGGTCTTTCCAAGAGAGGGGTAGGAGTGGGGTTTGTAACCCATCATGAGTGAAAACGGGGTCTTCTGGGTGATAGAGTGGGTGACCAAGTTGTGATGGAACTCAGTGAATGTGAGGAGGTTGACCCACTTTGTGTGGTTGCTGTCGCAGAAGAGGCATAGATAGGTTTCCAACTCTTGGTTTACTTGTTCAGTTTCTCCGTCAGTCTGCGGCTGGTAAGCAGTGGATAGTGTGATGTTGTAAGAGAGCAGTCTGGCAAGCTCTCAGGCAAAGGCTGAGGCAAACTGAGGGCCTCGATTGGAGATATCTTTGTCATGCAAGCCGAATTGCTTAAACACATGGTCAAAAAAGAGTTTGGCAACCCCCTCTGCATCAATGGAGGAGGTGCAAGGGCAGAAAATCACCCCCTTCATAAGGCCATGGTCAACCACGACCAAAACACAGTTAAAACCCTGGACAGGGGGCAGTTCTGTAATCAAGTTGGTAGAGACAATCTGGAAGGGGCGAGTAGCAGTATCGGCACAAGGGGTGGTGCGGTAGGGTGGGTGTTGACTTTGTTTTGCTGGCAGTGTGCACATCTGGACACGAACCAGCAGACGAAGGTGGCTAAGCTGGGCCACCAATAGTTGCATTCGAGGAGGTTGATAGTGCAAAAGTGTCTGGAGTGGCTGCTGTCTGGATTGTCATGAATGAGTTGGACAAGGTCAGTATGCTGTCCCATTGGGATGTAGAGCCAATTCTTGAAGTAGAGCTTCCCCTGGTCAAACTTCCAGTCATTGGGTGATGCACAAGGGAACAGGGACATTCTGAGGGAGATGGCTTTCATGACATCAATGACAAGGGGGTCTTTCAAGGTGGAATCTGCAATTCACTCAGCAATTGCAAGATCAAGGCTCCGGGTAAACACGTCCAGGGGGAGGAGGGTAACCTCCACATTATCAGAGCTGGTGTCCACTTGGTCTTTCCTGGAGAGGGCATCGGCAGGGCCCATCTGAGAACTGGGGACATGAGTAAAGTGCAGGTCAAAGTCCTGCAGGAACAATTTCCAGTGAGCATGTCATCAAGACAGCTTTCTTGGCTCGCAGAAGTACATTAGGTTTTTGTGATCCATCAGGATTGTGACAGGGTGGAGAGTGCCCATGAGATAATGGTGCCACTCCTCCAGTGTGTGGATAACCGCCAGTAGTTCGTAGTCATAGATGTCATAGTTCCTCTCTGCTTTGATAAAACTGCAAGAGAGGTAAGTGCAAGGATGAAGGTCTCCATTCATGTCTTTCTGCATAAGCACTCTGCCTGATGTGGTGAGGGATGCGTTGGTCATGACGAAGAAGGGTTGGGTGGTGTCTGGTAGAGCCAGGACTGGTTGGCAAGTAAACATCTCCTTGATCCTGTGGAATGCTCATATACGGTCATCAGTCCATTCCCAAAGTGCACCCTTCTTAGTCAGATCTAGTAGTGGTCAGGCGAGGTCAGAGAAGCTGGGAATGAACTTCCTGTAGAAGTTGCAGAATCCTATAAATGAATGGACAGCCTTAACATCCTTCGGGGGTTCCCACTGCTCAATAGCAGTCAACTTGGTGGGGTCCATGCGAACTGAGTTCTTCCCCACTATCATACCTAAATACTCAACCTTGGGTGCATCGAAGGTACACTTGTTGAGCTTCAAAAACAGTTGTTGCTCCTGGAATCATTGGAGCACTTTCCAAGTGCGTTCCTCATGAAGCACTGGGTTTGCAGAGTGGATTAGGAGGTCGTCAATATAAATGATCAATCACCCTTCTGCGATAAAGTCCCTGAACACATGGTCCATAAATGCCTGAAACATGGCAGGCGAGTTGCAAAGCCCGAAGAACATGACAGTGGGTTCAAAAAGTCCTAGTGGGGTGACGAAGGCTGCCTTCCAGTGGTCTTCAGGTTTGATCCAAATGTTGTTATACCCCCAGTGTATGTCCATCTTGGTAAAGATTGATGATCCCTTGAGTTTGTTGATAAGGTCACTGATCAAAGGCAGTGGGTACACATTCTTGATGGTCTAGGAGTTCAGGTATCAATAGTCCTGGCAGGGTCGCTGCTTGCCATCCTTCTTTTGCACAAAAAAGAAAGGGGCTGCTTGCAGTGACTTCAATGGTTGGATCTTTCCGCTTTTCAGATTTTCATTGATAAACTTTTTGCAGGCTTCTAGTTCTTCAGGGTTGAGCAGGTAGTTCTTTGCGCATTTCAGGGTGAAGCCTTCAGCAGTAGTGATCATGTGATCAAAGGCTCGTACAGGGGGAAGGGTGGTGGTTTCTCCATCCATGAATATATTGGTGTACTCTTTGTATGTGTCAGGCAGTACCTTCTTTGCATGGTCTGCTTGTTGGGCTAGGGTGATAGAGAGGGTCATTGTTGCAACCTCAGGATAAACCCTAGGCTACACCACTAATAACAAACTTAACAACTTAGGATGGACAAGTGAACATGAAGGTTTTATGAGGGAAACCAACAGAGAACTTGACTGAAGCTCTGGTGGGCTCAATTGTCTTATATACCTTTTACATGTTTGTACCTATTGTGTCTAGATCTGACTGATAGCATACTAGGTATAGTAATATAACAATCAGACCACTTTCTAAATACTAAGTATAGTAATGTGCAGCATCACACAGGAATCTGCAGTTGCGCAGCAATGCACAGTTGTGCACAGCATGGAGATTAAACATAGCCTCGATAACTCGACATGAGTCAGAGTGGAAATTAAAAAAAGGTATAGCCTTGTAATAGAAGAGATGCACAGCCAAGCACAGCGCGGAACTGAAATAGAAGTAGAAGCTGTGTCGAAGGCTTCTTGAAGTGCATCTGTAGATTCGTTAATCATAAAAAGATAAATATGAACAAACAAATGAAAGGAATTGACTAAGTGTTGATTCTTGTTGTGAGTGAAGCTCATTATCATCGTATGGTAGGGTTAACGTAGTCGTAGCCTGTTGGCTATAGGTCATAAGGGCGTTACTGAGCGTTGACATGGATTATATGCATAGGTCAGAGCATCGCGATGGGCATATTAGTGCAAAAGTGAAGATGTAGTGTAGACGGCAATGTGTGAAGTGTCGTTGGCGAAACGAGAATCATAACAGTCATTTTCTGGATAAACGTCTACTCCTCTCCAAATTGTCATTCGTACATCTTGGCTAGCTTAGTGTCAGGGTATAGGCCAAGGTATCAGGTGAGGTATTGCTGTGTGAGCACCTTGTGATCGTCAAATTTTCGTTTAGAGGACAGTTGAGGAAGGGATATGGTTCTAGAGGACCAATCAATAGTGGGGTTTACTTTGGAGAGCCAGGTCATCCCTAGTATAATATTCTGCTCCTTTCCGCCGGTGAGAACAAGGAAGTCTCGTTCTTCTTCATGATCTCCAATTTGAACAATCAGAGAGGTCTTGAAGAGAATGCTTCCTTTGCAATTAGTGGATCCATCAGTATTGATGGCATGGAGGGGAGTTTTGATACATTTAAATGGAAATTTGTTCCTTCTGGCAAAGGCATAATTGACAAAGTTTCCTGTGGCACCACTATCGATGCGGGCTGTGGTGGTTGCAACACTTCCCCCTCCCACCAAAGATATGGAAATAGGGACTAATATTGATTGATCTTCAGTGGATACAATTACAGAGGAGTACTGGGGAGAGGTTATATTACGACGCACACGGTATCTTAGTGGCAAGCCAAAGAGATAGCTGTCATCAGGACTTCACAGGACAACGTAGATGCAGAAGCCTACGGTCCTAAGTCCAGAACTCAGCAAGCAGGTCTTAGGGTGACCTTTAGACCACAGAAGAGTAAGCGAAGTCTTGAGATGTTGAAGACAAAGCAGACTCTCTGGATGCCAGTAGATATGCGTGGATTGCATAGAACTAGCTGGGGTTTCCAGCCGGTTCCACCAGGGTTTATATAGTGTACACAAGTGGCAGTACACTAGCACGGACCAAGAGTGTGTATCTGCTAGAAGAGGAAAGAGTCTGACATGTCCCAAAAGGATATGTCAGAAGAAGAAAGAGAGCACTTCCACAATAGTGTGGTTGAGTGTGAACTGACAAAAGAGGCATGCAAGCATGCCAAAAGAAGTGGGTGTGAGGCAACAATGAGGTTGCCATGCATGAGAGATATAAATGGAAGTCCGAGGTTCCCATGGAGGCCATGGGGCCGAGAGAACCAAGGAAGGACAAAGGACAACACTGCATCGAGCAGTCGTGTAGAAAGGGAAACATATATAAGTAAAGGTAAACAAGGATAAAGTCTCACTGGTACTGAGGTAAGCGACAAGAGGTTGGCTAACCCTATGGTTAGGGGTTCACCTATGGTAATTGTAGTGTAAGTAAGGTTAGGTATTGTACCAGTGAGTGAGGAAGGAAGAAAAAGGGGAGGGGGACCGCTCTACCGTAACAGGTTAGAGACATTGCTGCTTGCCTCTCATCTAAAAATCCTGGGCCTTCCTCAAAGCCAGTGAGCATATGCTTACACTTGTGATCCTTTGTTCATCAACGTCCATCTGGGAGTTAGGGATCTCTTCTTCTCCCTGGTAGTCAGGTTCAAAACACATCTTGAGGACCTGAAGGACTTCATTGTCCCCCTTCTTGCCCTCTTTCAAAGTCTGGATATACTTCTCCAACTGCAATTCAGTGGAGACAGCTCTTGTCTGCTCGCTTCTTTCAGATCCTGATGTAGAAGACGAGCCTCTAGGTGATGGGCCTCAGTTTCTATGCTCATGGGAAGGTCCTTCATTACCCTTCCAATGCTTATGGGTAGAGCATCCTTTAGCATGGCAGATAAAGCATCGCCCTTCCTTCATATGGCAAGCTCTTTTGGTAGGGGGTTGGAGTGATGGCATCGACATCCATTGTGTTTGGGTCATGGTAACTGTGAGCTGAAGAGTACTGGCCTCACTGGTAATCAGATATTTTGGCTAACTGTTGGGTGGCTGATGAGGCATGGAAGATCCAGTCCTTGAGTGTGGTGGGTTCTGTACTGCTCAGGACGATCTTCATGATTTTGGGGTGGAGTCCTCTGGTGAAGAAGTCGCAGAGGGTGGCTTCTTCCTTGATCTTCGCCTGTCCTGCGAGAAGGGAGAAGTGGGTCTGGTAGCAAGTGAAGGAGGATGAAGAAGGTCCATCCTTTGGTAGCATGTGCCACATGCACAGCTGTCTTCACACTTCCGCTTCATCATCCTTCATGGCAAAGGTGATTTTGAACTCCTCTGTGAACTTATTCCACTTCATCCAAGTGTTAGGGTCATTGGCCCCCTTTGCATAATACCCTTCCACAAACATCTTCCCTTGTCCCTCAGGCATCTTGGACAGGGCTATGGCCACCAGGTCGTAGTCAGAGTACTTGTCCTTCTTGGCAATAGCGAAGGTACTCATGGCAGAGATCCACCAGTTGGCATCTGAGATCTTGCTGGAACACTCCTTAGGTAGTGATTCTTTCCCCATATCTGCTTCTTCGTCACTACTAGTATCGTCAGCGTTGGAGTAGTGGTCAGACCGATTGCTGTCTTCCCTGGGGAGGTGAATGTCAGGGTTCCCAACAGGTACTAGGCTCTGTGGGCTAGCAATGGCTAGAGGAGAGCCAGTTGAGTGAGCAGGGGCTGGTACCCAATCTCCCCAAACAGGTGTCCAGGCTGGTACCGGTACACGAGCAGTCAGAGTAGCGGACTCAGATGATGGGCTGCCACTTCCAGCTATCCTTCTGTGGGCACAGTCTCGTTCATACCGTTCGTTTTGTCTCCTGTCTTCATCCTCAATATGAAGCCACTCTTCCCTGGCCTGGAACTGTCGCTCTAGTTCTTGATTATGGAGCTCGTTCTGGTGGGTAGCATTTTCTAGGGCAGCAGCTTGTCTTGTTTCTCAATCATCAACAGATGAATCATTGTTATCTGGACTGGGGACTTGGAACATGGTGGTGGAGGGTAGGAGTCACTGCTACTGAATAGTAGGTGATGTAGAGGGCAGATTATTCTTTTGTTACATGTGGGCCTTACTGCAGGTCATCAAGTCAAGTAGCATTCGAGACGAGTGGTGGGCTTCATGTAGAACAGCCACAAGGTGTTGCAACCCAGGAATAAACCTAGGCTATACCACTATAACTCAATGGAGGGGACAAGTATAATTGCTGGGGAATCCAACAGAGAACTTGACTGGAGTTCTCGGTTGGTATGACATTGCTTAAATACTACTCTACTGTTTGTATGTTACAAACAACGGAGATTAAATACATGAGGTATCAATCATTTCAAATGGTGATTAAGTACACGAGGTGAGACGCATGTATAATGGAAGCATAGCGGTAATTAAAATGAGAAGAGAAGCATACGTGATACATGTGTCGAACGGAGATTAAAAGAAGAGTGATGAAACATGGAAGCGAATCACAAATGGCAATCTCGCATAATAATGTAAACATGACCAAACAACCGGTACATCGGTATGGTCGGAGTTCCATAAAAAGATAAACAAGTACAAACAATGCAAAAAAGAAACGGAGTATGTAGAACTCCTGTACAACATCCTAGGGTTAGGGTCCGAGTGTATACTACCACTCAAGCATAGTGTAGAGAGCGAAGACTTGTGCATGTAATAAGGTTATGCGTGTAGGCGTACGACGAATTGCAACACAAGGGAATGGGGAATAAGGGGATTGAGGTGGTGGATGGTGAAGAGAACCAGCAGCAAGTGCAACTCTGGTAGGTCTCACTTGTGCAGATGAGGAGGACATGGGCGATGGGCTAGGGAACAAGTTACCCCTAGTAGGTCCCAAAGGTTTATGGTTCTAGAGAGCAAAGCAAGGAATGAGGCTTTGTGAGCTTAGGATGACACACAGTAACACTGAGACTGCATAGAATAAGCTAGGGAAAGTACAGCAAGGTCCCTAGGTATTTATCTAGTAATATAGCCCTGAACCCAAGACAAAGGGGTAGGGTGGAGGGTGTGGTCAAATAGGAAGCTTCCTGAATGGGTCAGCTGCAAAGTCTGAGGACTTCTGAATGAGAAGGTGTCCAAGGAGGAAAACATAGAGAAGAATAGAACCAAGACCATAAGGGTCTTGGTGGGAAGTCTGAGAGCTTCTTGGTTAGGAAGAAGGTCCAGAGTGTCCTAGGGAAGCTCTGGAGTGTCTACTGTGGTTACATCTGGGAAGATGAGCCAGTTGTCGTCGTAGTAAGTTACAGGAGTGAAAGAAAAAGGAAAAAAAGATAGCCTCATTCATAAGGCAGGTTGCTTGACTGTAACAACTGGTAGAGCTGCTGGGTTCCCCAGCTAGTTCTACGCAATCCACACATACTTACTGGCAACCCAGAGAACCTCTAAGTCTCTTGCCCCTCAAAACTTAGCTTCTCTCGTCTGTGGTCTAAAGGTCACCCTAAGACCTGCTTGCTGAGTTCTCAGACTGAGGGTTGCAGACTTGCACATCTGCATTATCCATTGAAGTCTCAACAACAGCTACTTCTTTGGCATTGCCACTGAAGTACCATGTGCATTGTAACAATCGGGGACATAGATATGATTATCCCGGAGAAGGAAACTGTTGAAGTGAATGGTCCAATGTGGATCCCCAATAGCATTGGAGGAAAGGAGGGGAGATGGGATGGGATCATTGGGAAGCGCAGAGAGGATGTTGGAATAGAGCTGGTCAAGATCCATCAGGACACTAGCCCAGAGCAACGGAGTAACGAAATAGGTAGCCCACAAGGATGATGCAAGTTGCTCAGAGGTAAAGATGGGCTTATAGTTCCCGGGATTGGCTCGAGTGTAGTCCCTATCCCCCTCTTTGGGGTAGATGTCCCAATGTCTAGTCAAAGCATCAGGCTTGGCACCCAGCCTACCAGAGTGGTACCTCATAGCTAAGTTAAACTGGAAAAGGTACTTAGACCACCGGGCCTGGCACTGAGTAAGGAGCTTAGTAGAGGAGCAGTACTCCAGGTTCTTATGGTCTGTGGCAACATCAATAGGAAGCAAGGAGCCCTCAAGGTAGTGCTGCCAACTCTGAAAAGCCTCGAAAATGGCCAGGAGCTCCTTGTCATGAGTATTGTAGTTCAACTCCACATTGACTAGTGTTCAGGAGTAGAAAGTGACAGGATGAAGCTCGGAGTTGGAGGAGATAATGGAGAGGATACCAGCAATGGTGTAGTTGGAGGCGTCAGTCTCGACAACCAAGGGAAGGTCCAGAAGCCAATGGGTGAGGACCGGAGTAGAGGTAAAGGTATCCTTAAGTCGCTGAAAAGACTGTCAACATTTGTTGGAGAAGACCCAAGGAGCCCCCTTATGGGTCAGGTGAGTGAGTGGAATCACAGTGTTGGAGTAGCTGTGGATGAATCTGTGATAGAAATTGGCAAAACCAAGGAAGGACTGAATGTCCTTGACCTTCTGAGGTTTGGGCCAGCCCAAGATGGTCTGTATTTTGTCATTGGCCATTTGTTATGACACAAGGCAACTGTCACATATGATGACTGGAGTCCGAGCTAGTAACACATGACATCAATTAAGATGTGTGGTTTCAATGCTCAACCAAGCTGAACTAAGACACTAGGAGGACTCAGGAGAGCCTCAGTCTCATAGAGGGGAATGAAAGGACACCAGTAATTGCAGGTAGATTGTGTAGAACTAGCTGGGGAGCTAGTGTCTACAAGGCAGCACTTATATACTATAGGTGAGGAGTATTACTAAGCAATGTAGCAAGCCTAAGTGAGCATGCCAGGTATAGGCAATGTATCAGTACGACCAATGGTAAAGAGAGACATATGAAGAGGAGTGAAATGAGTAAGAGAATGTCTGTAAAGGTTAAAGGGTCTGTGGAGCCATAAAGGGAATGGCAATGCAGAGTTAGAATGGAGCTGGTTCTGCAACTGAGGCAGTTGACCAGAAAGGGAAATGAAGATAATTGGCATTGCAAAGAAGCAATGTGCCAGATCGGGAGAGAGAGGCACTGCTGTGCAAGCAGTAGTGCTGAAAGAGGAAGGGATCCACTTGATGTGGAAAGGTGTCAAGCCGGATTTGGAACAGTGAAGCATTATGGTGGCAATATAACAGATAGAGGTGAAGTCAAGGAAGCCTGATAGAAGGGTCAAGGATGAATGTCTGAGACAATGGAACAGAGTCTGAGATGACTTGAGGATGACCAATCAGGAAGCCGATGACAGATCAAGAGAAGTGCTGAGTGATGCCTAAAGAGGCAGAGTGGAACGTATGTCCAGGACTGGGGACAAAGGGAGACTTAAAGGAGTGTGTGGGCATGAGCCCAAGGACTATGAGGGTGAGAGTGACAATGACAAAGGGACATGCCTTGATAAGTATGTGGTGCTGACAGGGAACTACCAGGGTTCGGATAGGGTACTTGGCTACCCCAGGAATAGGGGACATAGGCAAGTAGTGGCAGTGATAGGGGCTATCTGGATATGAGTGAATACAGGTGTATGAGTGATGTTCCAGCTAAGTGGTAACCTTCTAGGTCTAACAGTAGATGTAGCAAGGTGTAGTCTTGGTGCTGGTCTAAGGTGATGATGTTTCAGGTGGACAAGGAAGGGGATATGAGGAGGAGCAAGGGGAAGATGAGCAACAATGAATGCTAACCAAAGAAAGAAAAAGGTATGGGGGTCCCCATTATTGTAACATTACCCCTGTTCTAGGCTGAATGACTCCGAGCATTCAGATACTAACCCATACTCAGTTAAGAGGTGGGCCAGGGTCTGATCCTTCTTGCTTGACAGAAGGATGGGGAGAACTGAAGTGGGTGACTCTAGTTCATCTGGAGTGATGAGGTGGAGGAATGGGGAGAGGTGGTGGAGAGGGTGACAACCTTTTATTCTTCTTGGTAGCGGAACCCTTGTAGTTCCAATGGCTGGGGTGGTTCTTGCTCTGGCATCCAGGTTGATGACAGATACAGTGACTCCCAAAACTCTTGCAATGTTTGATGATTTTGCATTGTCTGAGATGTAGTGCATGACAGTTTGGGAATCATGCTTAGTCATTGGTGTACCATATGTAGCTCATACCCTCAGCTACAGGAATGCCCCCTAGGTCATGTGATTTGGTGCAGTGGCTGTGGAGATATGCCCATTTGAAAATGTCAACACCATTGCAACAGTTTTGTAACTCTTGATAATGATGGGGTATTGGTACTTGGTATAGCCTCCTTTTGCTTTAAGAACTGCCTCAATCCTCCTAGGCATGCTCTCAATTAATTTCTGACACTCCTCAGCTGGTATTCCATTCCACTCCACCTTAACTCTTCCCTATAGCTCCAAAATTCCACCAAGAGGATTTTGATACCCTGCAAGCCTCCTTTTTAGGTAACCCCAGAGGTGTTCCATGGGATTAAGGTTAGGAGACTGTGCAGGCCATATCATAGTACTGAAATCCTGCTCCTCTAGCCACTTCTTGACCCTCTTGCAGGTATGCTTGGGGTCATTGTCCTGCTGAAAAATAACATCTTGAGAATTGAGATCAAAATGATCCAAGGAATCTTGAAGTTCATCCTTCAGAATTTGAAGGTAGAGCTCCCCATCCATCCTTCCATCAATCTTGGTTGCATATCCAACCCCCTCCCAAGTCATGCAGCCCCACATCATAAGTGAACCCCCTCCAAACTTGACTGTCCCCTCTACCAACCTGTCATTGAGCCCCTCTCCTGGCTTTTTCCATACCCACTCCCACCCATCAGACCCTAGGTGATTGATTTTGATCTCATCTGACCATACTACCTTCTTCCAATCCTCCATGGTAAAGGCGGGGGCTGGTCATAAAGTCCAGTCCTTATGAGCCTGGACAAAGTCCAAGCAAGCCCTACAATGTTTCGCAGAGAGTAGAGGTCGTTTTTTCTTCACTACAGCTGTTACGATTTGTCATTTCTTCGCTTTTCTCCTATCTTCCTTTGTATTAATAAGCCTCGTGTCGACTCACCGAGAGGCTGTACTTTTCTCTTAGTGATTATCTTGATTGCTGACCAACCTCCCTTCCACCGATCTTACTCATCATTTGCTCAGTCAGCAATCATTCCCCCACCTTCCATAACCTTCTACAATGTTCTATTTTTCATTCTTGAAATGTATATAAACCCATCATTTACCTCCTTGTATTTTCCTAACTTTGACCTACTTGGAATCTACCTAGTAGTCCTTTGAAACCCCTCTGAACCCTTGGACCTCTATAAGTCGTCTACACCACTTCTGAAGTGTGTAGCCTCTATAAGTCGATTGTGCCACTTTGAAGTGCACACTTTCTCTTTATCTTGAAACCGTAGTCTTGAGATAAGGATGAACCCTTGACCCTACAACCTCTGAAACCCCCTTAGAACTAAGGGGAACCTCTGTCACTGCACTTTACCAAGTTCTACGCTAGTACCAAAGTACAAGCGTAACAACAGCTTTCATGCCACTCTTTCAAAGGTATCTATGAATTGTATTGGGATGGAGGGGTTGATTAATGATGTTGGATAGAGTCCTGGTGACTTGGACAGCATTCTCTGCCTTGTGAGAAGAGATTAAATGAAGAGCATGGCAAACATTGCCAGCTGAGAGCTTGGCTGGATAACCCCCAGCTGCCTTCTACAGACCAGAAGGCTCCTTAGAGTGGAGCCTAGACACAGTTGAGACACTGATACCCATGGTGGAGGCAATAGAATGAGCAAAGTGGCCTGCATCAAGCCTAAAAAGGATGGTATTCTTGTATATAGTAGAAAGAGATTTCATGATGATGGTGAGTGGAAACAAAGAGGTGTGTGAACTTTTTTAAACTCAGACACAATGTTTACATGTTTGTATTTATTTGTATGACCAAACAACAGCAAACAACCACTTGCTTAACTGAGATTCCACCACTCATATCAAGAGTTACAAAACTGTTGCAATGGTATTGATGTTTTTGAATGGACATATCTCCACAGCCCCTGCACCAAATCACATGACCTAGGAGGCATTCCTATAGCTGAGGGTATGGACTACATACAGTACACCAATGACTAAGCATGATTCCCACACTGTCATGCACTACATCCCAGACAATGCAAAATTACCAAACATTGCAACAGTTTTGGGAGTCACTGTATAACACAGCTGCATGCTGTTGTGACAAGCCCTCTCGGGTCTGGAGAGGCACAGTGAGTGTCTGGCGTAAGGATGGTAGTTCGGAGGGGTAGCAGGCCCGGTGGGGACAGCATCAAGGGGTTTCACAAGGTGGAGGTGTCATGTGAGTACAAAAGTATCTTCTGGCTCTTCTGAGGAACTGGTAAACAGAGGGGGAGAATGAGGACAAATGATATTGTTCTTCTTCTTTGGGGTTGAGTTTGGTGACTCGACAAGTGGTGTCATGGTTGCAGAAGGCCTGATGGCAGGCAAGACAGGTGGGTGGCCAACTTCTGTATCCGTGGATTGTACTTCAGTATTGGACAACTGAAGGGATGGAGAGGGCGTTCATGGATGATTTTCCTCATGGTTGGCAGAGGAGAAATCAGCTGCAAAGTACTGACACAGCTCTCTGAGAGGGGCACTGAGAAGGATGGGGTGCAATACAGGTGCAAGGTTGCGGGAAGGGAAGTCGTTGACAACAGTGCCGAGTGTTACAATAATGGGCCCCATACTCCCTTTTTCTTTCTTTGGTTAGCATTCATCATTGCTCATCTTCCCTCACTCCTCCTAGTATGCCCCTTCTCATCCACCTGGGACATTGTTGCCTTAGACTGGGACCAAGACTATGCCTTGCTACATCTACCGATAGACCTAGAAGGTTACCACTTAGCTGGAACATTGCTCATGCCCTTAGCACTCACTCACCTCTTGGGTAGCCCCTATCACTGCCACCACTTACCTATGTCCCTGCTTCCAGGATAGCTAAGGAACCTACTTGCACCTCGGTCATTTCCTGTCAGCACCACATGCTTATCAAGGCATATCCCTTAGTTTCAGACTTTGCTCTCGTCCTTGTTGTCCTTGGGCTTGTGCCCATCCATTTCTTCAGGTCTCCCTTTGTCCCGTGTCTGTGATGCATCTCACTTCACCCCTTTCAGCATCACTCAGTGCTTCTTATGATCTGTCATCACCTTCCTGATTGAACATCCTTGAACACTCTCAGACTCTGTTCCATTCCCTCAGACTTTGTCCTCATTCATTCCATCAGGCTTCCACAACTTTGCCTCATATTACCTCTCTGATGCTTCATTGTTCCCAATCTGGCTTGATACCCTCCCCATCAAGCAGATCCTTTCCTCATTTGGCTTTGCTGCTCCCACAGTCTCACCATCTCTCACCTGATTAGCATTGTATACTAATCTTTCCTTTCTAGCCAACTGCCACCATTGCAGAACTAGAACACTTTCTATTTCTGTCATGCTCCTCTTGGACATGATAGACCTTTAACCTTTAAACAGACATTTCTTTCAAGCATGCTCCCTTTGGTCGCATGTCTCATCTTTCTCTTTATACCTATACCTGTTATGGTAGAGCAGTCCTCTAGCCCTTTTTCTTCCTTTCTCTCTCACTGGTACAACACTTAACCTACGATTACCATAGGCGAACCCCTAACCATAGGGTTAGCCAACTACTTAACACTTACCTCAGTACCAGTGAGATTTCCTCTTATTTGTTCTTACTTACGTATGTTTCCCTTTCTGCACCACTGCCTATTGCGGTGTTGCCCTTTGTCCTTCCTTGGTCTCCACAGCCCCTCGGCCTCCATGGATACCTCGGACTTCCATTTATATCTCTGCGCATTGCAGCCTCATTGCTGCTGCGCACCCATTTCTTTTGGCATGCATGCATGCCTCTTTCGCCTCTTCTCACTCAACCGTCCAGATGCAGAAGTGAACCCTTTCCTCTTCTGACACATCCCTTTGGGATATGCCAGACCATTTCCTTTTCCAGCAGATACATGCCTCTGGTCCGTGCTAGAGTACAGCCACTCCTGTACAGTATATAAACCTTGCTGGAACCACTGGAATCCCCAGCTAGTTCTACGCAATCCATGTGTATCTACTGGCACTCCAGAGAGCCCTCTTAGTCTTTGACAACCTCAAGACTTCGCTTTGCTCATCTATTGTCTAAAGGTTGCCCTAAGACCTGCTTGCTGAGTTCTGAACTTAGGACTGTAGACTTCCATATCTGCATTGTCCAGTGAAGTCCTGATGACAGCTATCTCTTTGGCTTGCCACTGAGATACTGTGTGTGTCGTAACAATACCCCTCACTATTGGTCATGCTCCTTCCAGCAGCATAGTTGCCTATACCTAGCATGCCCCTTATATCCTAGTCCTGTAGTATATAAGACTGTGCATGTAGAACTCAGCTCCCCAGCTAGTTCTAGGCAATCTACCTGCGATTACTGGTGTCCACTTGTTCTCCTCTATGAGACTGAGGCTCTCTTGAGTCCTCCTAGTTTCTTGCTGCTGCAATGGTTGAGCATTGGAACCACACATCTTCATCGATGTCATGTGTTACTAGCTTGGACTCCAGTTGTCGTATGCGACAGTTGCCTTGTATCGTAATACCAAGTCCTTCGTTATACAACAGATCTAGTGTGCTGTTATGAATCTGTTGGAGGGTCTGGGCAAACATGAGTCTTCCGGGAACTGTTTCTTTGTGGTGGTGTTGCAGTATTGTGATCCCCCTCCCCTTTTTCTTCATTCCTCTATCATTGGTACAACACCTGACCTACTTATCCCATCCTTTTATGGGCATAGCCAGGTAGTTACCTATTATGTAATTGCTACAGTATGTTTTCCTCTCTTTGTTCCTCTTTACTTATGTTACCTCTTCACGCCACTGCCCATTGCAGTGTCACCTCTTTCCTATTCCATGATAGCCTCTGCTGTCATGGATCCTTTATATCCCTTTACGGCTTGCAACCTCATTGTTGCTGTACACCCACTTCTTCCAGCATGATAGCCTTTTTTTATCATGCCTCTTTTGTCTTCTCAGTCAACTGCCTGGTTTGCAGAACTGAAACCTTTCCTCTTCTGTCATATCGCAGTCCCCCTCCCCTTTTTCTTCATTTCTTTACCACTGGTACAACACCTGACCTACTTATCCCATCCTTTTATGGGCATAGCAAGGTAGTTACCTGTTACCTAATCTCTGTTGTATGTTTTCCTTTGTCTTCTCTTCTTTACTTATGTTGCCCTCTTGTGCCACTGCTTGATGTAGTGTCACTCCCTTTCCTATTCCATGATAGCCTCCACTGTCATGGACCCTTTACATCCTTTTGTGGCATGCAGCCTCATTGCTGCTGTGCACTTACTTCTTCCAGCATGCTAGCCTTTCCTACCATGCCCTTTTATCTTCTCAGTCAACTGCCTAGCTTGTGGAACTGAAACCTTTCCTCTTCTGGCACTATAGCTGCCAGAGTACAGCCCCCTTTGTAACCTATATAAACCCTACTGGTAGAGCTGCTGGGTTCCCCAGCTAGTTCTATGCAATCCACACATACTTACTGGCAACCCAGAGAACCTCTAAGTCTCTTGCCCCTCAAGACTTAGCTTCTCTCATCTGTGGTCTAAAGGTCACCCTAAGACCTGCTTGCTGAGTTCTTGGACTGAGGGTTGCAGACTTCCACATCTGTGTTATCCATTGAAGTCCCGATGGCAGCTACTTCCTTGGTGTTGCCACTGAAGTACCATGTGCATCATAACAGGTGGTTGCATCCTACCAAGTGAATTGCCTGGAGGAGGTGTTCTCAGCAAAACTGCTCTATGAGGGTGGTGAGAGTGGGGCACTGCTGGATGGCCCAGTATCTAGATAAGGTTCCTGCAAGAACCAATGACTGGAGGATGGCAGTGAACAGGATCCATCTGTTAAGGACAGAGAGGAGATGGGAGTACATGGGCAGCTCAGCTGGTATCTCAAAAGTGGGAGGATTGGTTCCTGTTGCCAAGGTTGCCATGGTGTACTGGGAAGCTGAGGGACCAGTCATCTGTGGTATCGGTGATGATGAATACTTTGTCCAGTGACCAGGGATGGTGTGGTGTGGACAACGATGAGGTTACAAGGATATCTTGTAAGTGGACTGTCCAGTCAACAGTAGGGGGGAATACAAGGGGAAGAGGGGCTGCTGGGTTCAAGCAAAGGAGGTGGTCCTTTTATGCATAGAGGATTTATTTCGTCTGTCCTCATTCTGACAGGAGGACCAGTCCTATTTGGGTAAGCTCTAACTTGGTAGCAGTGACTTTCCTTTTGTGGTTTCCAGACTGGGGACAGTATTGCCTCTTTTGGAAGGATCTTATAAGCGGAGCACCAGTACCTCCCAATTAAGGGGACCATTTCAGCTTCTGTAGATCCTAGCTTCCAAATCAAGACAGGCAGTGATAATTGATCACAAACAATGCTTGGTTTCCACATCTAGCATTGATTGACTTATGCATTTGATGGGACCAGTTTCAATAGGTCGAGGATGGTGTGGTGACTATATTGCCATTCTGGGTTGACCAAGTATAGCATGCTCCAGATAGCTGTTGACAGGGTGATCTCTCTAGAGTTGGCTTCTGTCTGCTCCGTATTCCACATCTGGTGGAGGTAGATACACCAATGGGAATGGCAGCTTTTGCAGGGGTGGCATCCTGAGCAGATCGGGGTGACCAGGATTTACTTGTCCAGAGGACAGCCAAGGTGATGATCGTCGCCAGGTGGAGGGGATATCTTTAGTATCAGGCTCCTGTTTACTTGTCACAAGGGATGGCCAAGAGGTTGATGTCAGTGAGGTGAAGGGGGGTTCTATCAGCCTGGGCTTCGTTTACTAGCTGTCTGGTGGTTACATGTCATCTGATGTGATGGCCTAAGTGATGGGCGGCTTTGGCAGGTCCTGGGTGGTGGTTCCATTATGGGAATGTGGGCAGTAATTCATGATGAGAGCTTCACATTCGTTCCTAGGTGGTCCATGTATGTTCTATCCAGGGTAGGCATCCATGATAGTTGTGGGGTAGTGGTTGTGCCATTTTCTTGATGCTAGATGGCTGAACTTTCGTGTCCAGTAGATGTCCAGCCTTGCATACCAGTATTACTAATGAGGGTGGGAGGAGTTCAAGTACTGTTCTTCTTCATGTTCGGCCTGGCTCTTTTCTCTATAGAGTGCCCTAGAAGGGAGAATGAGTCTTGTGACTTCCTATTCGACTGGGGTGGGTCTAGCTGAAGTGTCCTGCTTCATTATAGAGTATTGGGCTCCACTGGGAGGGGATCTCCTAGAAGGGGAACTAGCTTTCAGCTTGCCTGTTGGGAACTACTCTTCATAATGGGATGCTGCAGTTCCATTGGGTCAGGTTTCTAGAAGAGGGTGCATTCTGGGTTGACGTGGATGGCTTGGCTGGCATGAGTTTATAACTGGTTACTTCCGGGAGTAATGCTGGAGAGGCTTCCTTCATGAGTCTTCTTGCTTAGATCAACATCTATGATCCAGAGGTTCTAAAGAAGTTTCATCAAGCCACGAGATTGGCTGTGGACGACTAGCTTTGAACTAGCTGGATACCTGAAAGTCTTCAAGTGTTTGACTTGCCATGAATATCACATGTCTGGAAGGGCTTATACTGTAATAGGTCAGGTCCAAGAGAAGTGTCAGAGAACCTTCCTTCATCAGCATTGTACTAGCTTGATGAATGCCTCTATGATGTAGGTCAAGAGATCCTTGACATTCTGATCTTGTCAGTGGATCTTCTCAAGGGTACCAGGGATTGCCAGGGGTAGGATTTACTCAAGAGGTTCTTGGCTGTCCAATTATGTCGGGAACCACTCTGAGTGTTGCCAGGGATGGACTATCCTGTCCAGGGATGCACTAGATGGTTTGGACTGACCTCTTGGTATGACTGGGAATGGCCGGGGTCGTCCAGGTTGTCTGGGGTTTGTGTTGTCCAAGCTTACATGTGCCTGTTATATGGTAATCAGGACCAGCAGCAGATTAGGGATGGGTGGGGTGCTTCCTGTTAGGCTATGGTCCTGTTGGGGCAGGATCTTGAGATTGCTTTAGCAAGAAAATCACCCCCCTGACAAGGCTGTAGTACCACACAGCCAGGTTGAAGACTAACAGAGACTGGCCCAAACTGAGGGTGCCCGGTGGGAACAGCATATGTGTATGCTGAGCGGCATGGTATAGGGCTGCTGGTGAGTAATGACAGGGGTACCGGGCCCATGTAGTAGGGCATAAAATGATGGGAGGGGGCAGTGGGGTGAGTGTCTGAGGGGCATGCTATGGCTGTACAGGGTGCCAGGCAGATGCTGGTTAAGTGCACGAGAAGGCAGCAGTAAACGTCCTTTAGTGAAGGCATCCAGTTATTCAACAACTGGTAGGGGTGAACTCTGGGGACTGTCCGTGGGGCAAGGGTGGGTCTGGTAGTTCGGTATATGTCTGGACTGACACTGGAAAAGCTTTAGCTGGGGTGGTTACAGGCAGTCCGAGGGAGAATGACTGATCAAGTGATTTTGATGGGATGCAGAGAAGGGAGGGACAATGTCTTCCTGCAGTATGATAGAGACCCTATAGGTAATACTCTGGAGGAGGCAGAGCTCTTGATGCTCTCCAGGGAGTTTCAGTAACACAATATGGTACCTGGTATTTACTTGAGGGTCCCATGACCTATACAGGAAGAATATGCCAGGGGCCAATTTGCTGGCTTCAACCTTGTTGCCTGACATTGGTGTCTTTCTTGAGGGTGGTGAACAAGCATCTTCATGGGTAGAGGCCTCTGCTTGCAAGTCACAGTTTGAGAGCCGAGATCCAGACTGTTGTAGAACTATGATCCTTGACCTGAGAGGGGGTGCTGGAATTGATTGCATGTATTATTAATTGTAACAAATGCTTCATTTGCAACACTGGATAATGTGTACAAAAGTCTACACAAGTGTACAAGCGTTCAAGTCTCACAACAAGTCAAAGGACTTAGTCGTTTCTCTCCCTTTGTTTACATTTTTATGGATTCAAACTCTGATGTACCATGGTAATGCCTACACACAGCTTCTACTTCTATTTCATTTCCATGCTGTGCTTGGCTGTGCATTGCTTCCATTTCATGGCTATGCTTCTTTAATTACTGCTGTGACTCATTCTGACTCATCATGACTCATAATGACTCTTATCACACAGCCTACTTAATCTTTGTCTTATCTATGACTCAGCCTGACTGCGCATTGACTGTGGATGACTCATACCCTATGCCCAGGGCTAAGGGTTACTTTGTATAGTAATGTATCTCTAGATCTAGCCATAACATGTACAAATGTAGAAAGAGTATATAAACCCCTAGGAGTGACTGGACTCCTCAGTCTAGTTCTCTTGGAGATTTCCCTCCTACAGAGCACAAGAACTCCTAGTTTCTAGTTGAACAACCTAGCAGCTTGAAAACTGTGAGAGGTTGTTTCATTAATGCACTACCAGTGGGTGGAACACAGGACTGGTACCCCCTATCCTGGTTTGGTGGGGTGAGAACTGGCACATCACCGCCTATAAGGTTGGGACTGGTACCTGAGCCAAGTGTTACAGTTGAGCACCCCGCCTCTCAGATGAGGCTATCGTTTTCCCCTTTTTCCTTTACCCCAGTAACTTACTTCGAAGACAACTGGCTAGTCTTCCCTGACATACCTGTAGTCAACACGCCGGAGCTCCCTTAGGCCGCTCCAGACCCCTTTCTTCCTTTTGTGAACACCCGCGGATTTTCTTATCTAATCTGCAGATTTCTTTATCTAATCCACAGATCTCCTTCCCGCACCTGCAGATTTCCTTCTTCCCTTTAGGAAATCTGCAGACTTTCTTTCCCTTTAGGAAACCCACGGACTCCACAGCTCACCCTTATGGTGAGCTTCCTTTTAACCCTTTGACCTTCCCCTTCACCCCATTCCTTGACCCAGGGCTTAGGGTTGTATTACTAGATAAATAGCTAGGGACTCCGCTGTATTCCCTAGCTTATTCTATGCAGTCTCAGTTTTACTGTATGTCATCCTAAGCTCACAAAGCATCATTCCTTGCTTTGCTTTCTAGAATCATAATCCCTTGGGATCCACAAGGGGTAACCAGTTCCCTTGCCCATCGCCCGCGTCCTCCTCATCTGTACAAGTAAGACCTATTGGAGGTTGTGCTTGCTGCCGGCTCTCTTTGCCATTTGCCACCTCGATCCCCCTCATTCCCTATTCCCTTGCAGCTATTCCATGTAAAGCCCACCGCTCATCTCAAGTGCTACTTGATTCGACAACCCACAGTAAGGCCCACACGTAACACCAAGAGTTTGTTAATCCAGTCTTGAGCTCCCATTCAGAAGTGCCCATTGTAAGTTGGTGGTGAGTATTAATGACCACGCAATGACATGGCACCTTTGCATGATATTGGAGGTTCTTGCAGGATTGTCAAGTCCAATCCCTCCAGATACAAGTCCGACGGAGTTCCAGGGTGTCAGTATGAAGCTGGGACAGAGGTCCAATGGAGGATAAGGAGATCAGGGGGTACTCAATGGATAAGGACGTTGGCACAGGACTTATGTATTGCGCCCTTGCTAAACCTCATGTCCTTGTATTTGGGAAGTAGTATGGAGGAGAGTAAGGGAAGGTCGGAAAGGAACTTGGGCAAGGAAGAGTGACTTAGTTGATTTACAAACTGAGGTCTACAGACAGAGGATGCAGTACTTATACTATGAACCAGGACTGAGATTGGAAGAGGGTATGTAGCAAATGACAGATGGTAACTGCAAAGTGAAACAAATGATAAGGAAGTATGACAGGAGCATATGGAGAATGGCAGGAGACATATGGAGGATGACAGGAGGCATGGGGTTAGGCACAAGAACATGAAACAGAATATTAAGGGGAATGAAGGGTGACGTCATATGGAAGTCCAATAGGAAGACACACAACTCTGGGTACTGGTTATGGAGCCGAGTATGGAGGTGCTGGTTGCATACTGGAGATGTAGGGAAACGACTGGAGATGGCCACTTGACTACCGGAGATCATGGATATGACAAGGATCAAGCCTGCCTTTTGGTGTTGTTGAGGCGTTCCCATGGATTGACTCCTCAGACTGGCTTTTAGTTTGTCACCACCAGTCAGCTAGTAGTAATCTCACAAAGTGACTGGCTTTCAAGATGCCTCATAATGTCACTATTGATATGATTGGATTGAAGGGGAGAATTCATGATGCTGGCTTATAGTAGGTTTGTTCCGTTGATGTGGGGGGCATTCCTTTATGTGATGATCTGTAAATGTGGCAAGTTTGGCTTTGAGTTCCAAGGTAATCTGTTATGATGCAAGGCAACTGTTGCATACAATGACTGGAGTCCAAGCTAGTAATACACAATATCAATTAAGATGTGTGGTTCCAATGCTCAACCAAGTGGAATCAAGATACTAGGAGGACTCAAGAGAGCCTCAGTCTCATAGAGGGGAACAAGAGGACACCAGTAATCGCAGGTAGATTGCATAGAACCAGCTGGGGAGCTAGCATCTACAAGGCAGTGCTTATATACTACAGAGAAGGAGTATGACTAAGTGATGAACTACTCTAATAGAGCATGCTGGGTATAGGCAATGTAATGGTATGACCAATGGTAAAGTAAGAGACATACGAGGAGAAGTGAAATGCGTACGAGAATGTCTGGAAAGGTTAAAGGGTCTGTGGAGCCATAAAGGGATGGTGATGCAGGGGTAGAAAGGGTCTGGTTCTACAATGGAGGTAGTTGACCAGAAAGGAAATAGAAGGGCAATTGGCATGGTGAAGGAGCGACACCAGATCAGGAGAGTAAGGCACTGCTGCAGGAGCAGTAGTGCCAAACAAGGAAAGGATCTGCTTGATGTGGAAAGACATCAAGCCAGATAAGGAATGGTGAAGCATCACAGTGACAATACTGATGGATCAGGATGAAGTCAGGGAAGCCTGATGGAAGAGTCAAGGATAGGATCTGAGACAATGGAATAGAGTCCAAGATGATTCGAGGACAACAGATCAGGAAGACGATGACAGATCAAGAGAAGTGCTGAGCAATGCCTAAAGAGGCAGAGTGGAACATGTCTGAATCTGGGAGACAAAGGAGTGCCATGGGCATGAGCCTGAGAACGACAAGGATGAGGGCAAGACCAACAATGACAAAGGGACATGCCTTGATAAGCATGTGGCGCTGATGGGGAACTACTGGGGTTTGGATAGGGTACTTGGCTATCCCGGGAACAGGGGACATAGTCAAGTGGTGGTGATGATAGGGACTATCCAGGAGATGAGCAAGTGTAGGTGTATGAGTGATGTCCCAGCTGAAGCAGTAACCTTCTAGGTCTATCAGTAGATGTAGCAAGGCATAGTCTTGGTGCCAGTCTAAGGCGACGATGTCCCAGGTGGACAAGGAATGACATACAAGAAGGAGTAAAGGAAGACGAGTGATGATGAATGCTAACCAAAGAAAGAAAAAGGTATGGGAGTTCCCATTATCATAACATAATTGACATGAGGGCTGACCCGCTCCAATGCCAATGGAAGTGTGGCCAATGGCTATCCACTACCTTCCCTAGTACCAATCAAGGTGAATGTCACTTCCTGTTCTCACTAGGAAAATGGGTGGGGTGTTTTGATGTGCAGGTATGCCAGTTGATTAGGATGGCACCTATCTTGGTCCTACTGTGGACATCCTTCAAGGCCGTGGAACGCTATCCTGACTCTTCATCACTTCGCCAGGTGATATTTGCAGAGACCAGATTAACTCTTCACTGCCTTGGCCAAGCAGTCTTTGCTGGTCATTTCAAATCCAGGCAGGTCACGGTAGGGTTTACTTGGGAGGTTACTATTCTGTTATATAGGACATAGTCTTTTCTCCATTGATTTCTTCCAGGTGTTGGCATATGAAATGTGTTGTCCTAATGAGGCTGATAAGGGAGGTCAGCAGAGGAATTGGGGAATAAGGTTGTGACCTGTTGAGGTCAAGGCAGTGTGACAGACAATTGGTTTTGAGGGTGTAAGGGAAGGGTAAAGGTGGGATACCATAGCAAATGGGGGAACCGGAATATATCTCTCTGGCTACAAGAGCAATACTGGATGTGGTGGTATACTGATGTGACAATACCTGTAATCACGTGAACAGGGACCAATGTCATAGTGGTCTATGCTTGGCAAGCCTCACCAAGTAAGGTCACTAGTGCTCTATGTGGAATGCCCATTAACATTCAGCAACTTTATCCTTATTTAATATGGTAGATGACTGTTTGAAATAACATGGGTGGAGTGTTATTCTCCAGTGGGTTGTGACCACTATGCTCTAGGCTCCATAGAGCTGGGGGGATCCAGGTCCTTACGAGGACATTGCCCTAGGGTGAAGAAATCGTAGTCAGGTCATCCAAGAGGGATGACTTTCCAAAGACAAAAGAAAAATGTGTTAATTGGCCCGACCATACTCGAGTGGGGCTTCATCTCCAAAAGACAGGACAAAGGAGAGTGTCAATGTAAAGACAGTGGGGGGTGTGCATACCTTCAGCAAATCTTCTTGGCCACTTCCTTGGATGGTCCGCAAGCAAGATTGCTGGAGCTAGTCTGGGACTCTTCCCTTTGTTGATCCAGTTGTGCCACAGGTGACAGTGATGGCCAACTTCCACAGCACAGCCAGGTTCCAGCGTTGGGTGGGCAAAAGCTGAATAGCAATTGCGATAAAGGAGCAGCTAGTTCTTTTGTTACAATGCAAGGCAACTGTTACATATGATGACTGGAGTCCGAGCTAGTAACACATGACATCAATTAAGATGTGTGGTTTCAATGCTCAACCAAGCTGAACTAAGACACTAGGAGGACTCAGGAGAGCCTCAGTCTCATAGAGGGGAATGAAAGGACACCAGTAATTGCAGGTAGATTGTGTAGAACTAGCTGGGGAGCTAGTGTCTACAAGGCAGCACTTATATACTATAGATGAGGAGTATTACTAAGCAATGTAGCAAGCCTAAGTGAGCATGCCAGGTATAGGCAATGTATCAGTACAACCAATGGTAAAGAGAGACATATGAAGAGGAGTGAAACGAGTAAGAGAATGTCTGTAAAGGTTAAAGGGTCTGTGGAGCCATAAAGGGAATGGCAATGCAGAGTTAGAATGGAGCTGGTTCTGCAACTGAGGCAGTTGACCAGAAAGGGAAATGAAGATAATTGGCATTGCGAAGAAGCTATGTGCCAGATTGGGAGAGAGAGGTGCTGCTGTGCAAGCAGTAGTGCCAAAAGAGGAAGGGATCCACTTGATGTGGAAAGGTGTCAAGCCGGATTTGGAACAGTGAAGCATTATGGTGGCAATACAACAGATAGAGGTGAAGTTGAGGAAGCCTGATGGAAGGGTTGAGGACAAATGTCCAAGACAATGAAACAGAGTCCAAGATGACTTGAGGATGACCAATCAGGAAGATGATGACGGATCAAGAGAAGTGCTGAGCGATGCCTAAAGAGGCGGAGTGGAATGTATGTCCAGAACTGGGGACAAAGGGAGACTTAAAGGAGTGTGTGGGCATGAGCCCAAGGACTATGAGGGTGAGAGTGATGATGACGAAGGGACATGCCTTGATAAGCATGTGGTGCTGACAGGGAACTACCAGGGTTCAGATAGGGTACTTGGCTATCCCAGGAATAGGGGACATAGGCAAGTAGTGGCAGTGATAGGGGCTATCCAGGTATGAGCAAGTACAGGCATATGATGTAAAACTTAAAAAAAAGGTAAGGGGATGGGAAGAGAAGAAGGGAGAGTGAGTTAAGCTCATCCCAGGGGTTCTTGTACAAGGTAGTTAGTGTCACGGGAGAGGCAGCGATGAACCTGAGACTTTAGGAACAATTCCGGATAAGAATCCGGAATCCGAAAGTAATAAACAGACAGTTTTTTGATATCCAAGGATGGATGAGAGCAAACTGGACAACAACAGTGACTGGATTAAGACGACAAACAATGAATGACAATGACTGACTGCGAATAGATGCGACCCAATTCAATTGCTCTACTTTTCTCGACTACAAGGCTTTATAGTCTGAACATCTACAAGAGTCTTTATCGAGATAAATTAAAAGAAAACTATGAGAGAAGTGAAGCGAAGATTAAAGTTTTCTATCATATGGTATGTCTGAAAGAGGGAAGGAAGGTTAAATGACAAAGGATGTAAGGTTCAGGAACAATGGAAAGATAATTACAGTTTGTCTGGTAGTTCTGAACAACTTCGGATGGACAATTAGGATGGAAATATGTACGGATTAAACCGGATCGCTTCAGACTTGCTCAGATGGACATGGATATGCTTCAGATGCAATCTAGAGGACGATGACCAGTGGTGTGGCTGCTTGTGAATGTAGGGAAGGAAACGCTCCTACACCTGATGGGGACTTGAATACTGACTGTCCTCAGTCAGTCATGTAACAACTGTGGGAAGTCACATCTTGGTTAGTGGACAATGGTGTGGACCTGCTTAAATTCTTCCAGTCCGTCATGTCGGTTCTTCTTCCTTTAACACCACCCTCTCACTACTCTGCGCTTTCTAGTCACCATGTCCACCATCGCCGATCTCTTGGCTCTCTCTCAACCTGCAAACACCAACAATCCACAAGTATTCACGTGGAAGAACCTCCAATCCACGAATGACCTTTTGTTTGACATCGCGATGACAGCTCCGGACGACAAGAAAGAGCTGGAGGAAGAACAAGAGATGTGGGTTGCAGAATGGGATAATGCCTTGGTAAGTGGGCGATTTGTTCGTCTTCCATTGCATTCACTGATTCGGCTTACAGAGCCATGCACATACTTGCCTACTGGCAGCAAGGGAAAACAGCATTGAAGCCCAACTCAAAGGACACGTCTGTGAGAAGATGGCCAAGATTGACCCGATTGCGAACCAGTGGAGAGAGGCGAAGAAAGAATGACACCACTGACGAGAGGATCAAGACCAGAATGTCGGTACTAGCACCCTCCCACCAGCAACCGTGACCAGAGAGAAGGAGGCAGCAGTGTTGATACCTCTGGGTCTAAAGGTAAACGTCTTTAGTCAGGCATCCATTTTCTTTAGCTAACTATCCGTCACAGGGAGCACATGAAACCATCCTGGACAACGATGATGAAGTGGAAGAGGAAGAGACGCAACCGGTGAAGAAGCCAGCGCTGAAACTGTCCAGGTCCGTTCCCCACACGCTACCCTGTGCAGCGTGCTCAAAGGTGCGGATCACCTGCCAAGGAGTCGAAGGACGGATGTGTGACCACTGTGCATCTCTCAAGATCAAATGCAACAAGTCGCTTGGGTGCGGACGAGTACCAAAGAAGACCGAGGAGGCAGCGAAGATGGTAGAGAAGCCAACAGATAAGAAAGGGAAGGCACCAGGTTCGTCACCTTTCTTGTCTGGTCACTACATCCCTGACTCCTTATTAGTCTGAAATGGCCACCAGCTCGTCGCAGTTGCACCAATCCGTCTTGACATGTCCGAGGACAAAGAGGAAGAGTTTCTGGTTCGAGTCATCAAGACCCGAATGAGACAACTGTCGCAGCAAGTGGTCGATGCCAGAATCCAAGCAGTGACCAAATTGGAGGGTAAGATCCAAGCTTTGCAAGCATGGATCAAGAAGGCAGGAGTAGAAATGGCAGAGATGGAGGTGGAGGTCACTAGTCAGATGACTGAACTGACAGCGATCAAAAGGGCCTTGGGGATGCAGTAGTAGACAGTAATGTGAACCTTTAATCTTTGATCTGACAATCTGCGCATCCGTATCCATGTCCAAGTCTGATCTGTCTGAAGCGACCTTAAGAAAAGGTGAAGAAAATTGTAAGCAAATTAAAAAAAAACATAGAGACAATGATTTGAAACTAATTGTGAGATTACCACTCGACTTTTCTTCTTCTCTCTTCTTTCGCATCTATACTCATATGAGTCCAAAACACCAAAAAAAAAGAGTCCGGATAAAACAGAACGGAAACAGTTATCTAAACTAGTCCAATGAAACAAGGCAGGGATGAATATCTCGCATAAGAACTTGTCTGAAGCCTAAGTATTGTCCTTTCATGATCAATAATTTGAAACAACAAGGAAACGGAAATGATAGCGGTCTTTTGAATTATTATTATTATTATTATTATTATTTTGAATACCTGAATGGAGACCAATATCAAACGAGAACTCTGGACCAACCCGGGGTAAGACGAACACATAACGGATTTTCTGAACGGTATACTGAAAGAAAGAAATTGTCAGTCTGAAATGTCAGTCCAAATGTCAGTCTGAAAACAGAAATATCAGTCTGAATTTGCCTCATCATCTTCTTCATCTTGGTCTTCCTCAACATCTTCCTCAGCTTCATATCTATCCAACTTCTGATCATCCAATCCGGTCAGGTCCGTGACTCGAACGGGGATCGCGGTACATGGGTGATAGGGTAGCAACCTAAAGGCCACATACCTCAACTTCGAAATGGCACCATCTAGCTTGGCCAACAGATAGGATCCTCCGGTAGTCCAGTGAAGAACCACCATCGGTCCCAAGTATCTCAGCTTTAGCTTCTGGTTCAACTCTTTCTTGATCTGAGAGTTCCGGACCAGGACTAGATCACCAGGCTGAGAGTCATAGTCGTGGATCTGGTTCTTGAACTGCATCTCGAAATGTTTGATAGATGAGTACCAAGACACAAGCACGCGTTCACGAATCTTCTCAATATCTTCCTGGTGCTTTTGCAACTGACAAGCTCGCCAAGCAATCAAGTCGGACCTAGAAACCTCATCAGCGTTGAGAGCAGGAACCAAAAACATCGCTTTGGATAGGTCAAAAGGGAAGCACGGTTCAACTCCATGTACCATGAAATAAGGAGAAAGTCCAGTCAACTTCAAGATGGTAACACACTCTGCCCAAAAAACAGAGTGAGCGGTTAACAGCCAGCGAATCTCCCTCCCCCTGGGAACTTTTGACGATGGACTCCCGGACATTGAGATGACACCGCTCAACCATGCTGTTCACCTGAGAGTTGTAAGGAGAGATCCGAATATGACAGACACCATACCGCTCAGCAAGAAAGTCCAAAGCTTGAACAAAAGGAGCACCATTATCAGTAACAATCTCGGAAACTGCTCCCCATCTACAGAGAATGTCCTCAAAAATAAAAGAAGCAAGCACCACAGCGGTCTCGGCATGCAGCATACACCACTCTGGATAAGTGGTCGGCGCACACTGAGCCTGGACAATAAAACGATATCCCCCAGAGTGGGGCATGACCATCGTGTCAACATGAACCTTGTGAAACAAACCCCCAATGACCGGGATGGTAGGTGGAATGTGCAGCTTCCGTGTCAGATGCAGTTGGCACTCATGGCAGGTCTGAATATACCACCGAACATCCTCCACCAAAAGGGGCCACCAGAACCAGAGCAGCAAACAAGACTGGACAGAAAAGACACCCTTGTGCCCGAGATTGTTGTGAGCCTGCTTTATGAGACTGATCTGGCGTACAAGTGGAACAACCAATTGATGACAACCATGGGGCTCCTGGCGGTAAAGTGAACCATGCAGGACGAAGAACCGGGCAGCCATGTTGACAAAGGAAACGAAGTCAGAATCTGAAATGTCGGAGGGGGGGGGGGGCGCTGACAGGTACACAGAAAGTCACAGATGTGGTCAATCCGAGCGTCCTTCTCAATCACCTTGGCAGACCATGGAAGTGTCAGAAGCACCGGATCCGGATCCGACACCGAGTGCATGGACCACACAGAAACGAGCCAGGGCGGATAAAGGAATCTGGAGGAGCTAGGAATGGCTGCTGCCAATGAGAGACAATTGTTCAGCAACACAATGGAGAAAGAATAAGCTGCATCCAGCCAGTCTTCAAAATTGTCCTCATCCGGAGGATCATCATCAGATGGTGGACGACATGATAGACCGTCTGCACCTGTATGGTGATCAGCAGACACATGGACCAAACAAAAGGTAAAAAGAAGAATTCCGGCAATCCAATGGTTAATGGTCACATTTGGCTGGAGGTCCAGATTGTTGATCATACCTTGGACATACTTCACGTCCATCTCGACTGTGAAGTTAGCAAGTCCAAAGATGAAAATACGGACAGCCCACAAGGTGTGGAACAACCCGTATAGCTCGAGCTTCACCTGAGAACAGCGACTTTCAGCTTCCATCAGACTGATAGAACCAAAGCAGTTTGGATACTGCTTCCCGTCCTCCCCAAGCTGTAAGAGAAGGTAGCCGACAGTGATAACTGACATGTTGACAGCCAAAACAACCTCCCGCCCAGACATGTAGTCCAGACGACGAAGCACCGGAGAGCGGATGATAGCGTCTTTAAGAGACCGCATAGCTGACTGCTGCGACTCTCCCCACTCGAATGCAACCCCTTTCCGAGTGAGGTTGACCAGCGGGTGGGCAATGGAGGCAAAGTCCTTGATAAAAATCCGCAAAACCCCACAGACTCCAAGAAACCCACAGACGTGTGTCAAGTTCGTACATGTTACGACGCACACGGTATCTCAGTGGCGAGCCAAAGAGATAGCTGTCGTCGGGACGTCACCGGACAACAAGGATACGGAAGCCCTTGGTCCTAGGTCCAGAACTCGGCAAGCAGGTCTTGGGGCGACCTTTAGACCGCAGAAGAGTAAGCGAAGCCTTGAGGTTGGCGAAGGCGAAGCGAGCTCTCTGGATGCCAGTAGATACGCGTGGATTGCATAGAACTAGCTGGGGTTCCCAGCCGGTTCCACCAAGGTTTATATAGCGTACATCGGTGGCAGTACACTAGCACGGACCAAGGCTCAATATCTACTGGAAGAGGAAAGGGTCCAGCATATCCTAAAGGGGTATGCTGGAAATAGAAGGGGAGCACTTCCTCAATGGTGAGGTTGAGTGCGAACCGACAAAGGAGGCATGCGAGCATGCCAGACGAAAGGGGTGCGCAGCAGCAATGAGGCTGGCATGCGCTAAAGATATAAATGGGAATCCGAGGTTCCCGCGGAGCCGTGGGGCCGAGGGGAATCAAGGAAGGACAAAGGGCGACACTGCACTGGGCAGTGGCGCAGAAAGGAAAGCATAAGTAAACAAAGGTAAAGAAAGGTAATCCTCACTGGTACTGAGGTAAGCGATAAGTAGATGGCTAACCCTGAGGTTGGGGTTCGCCTGGGATAATCGTAGTGTAAGTAGAGTTAGATACAGTACCAGTGAGCGAGGAAAGAAGAAAAAGGTGAAGGGGACCGCTCTACCGTAACATTACCCTCTCCTAGGGTGGACGACCCCTGTAGTCCACTAGTCTCTATCTGGTCCGGATAAGTCTCCCTCATTGACCTCATAGTCGTCCCCTCCCCAAGATAGATCGGAGGAGGTGGGAGAGGCGGCGGTGTAAGCTGGGTGGCTCTGGGTCCATGCGAGGTGAGGTGGGACGGGTAGCATGTCGTTGGGGTCGTCGCTGTCTCCGAGGGGGCAGTTGCGACGAACGTGTCCGCGTTCATGACACCTAAAACAGCGGCGATTTCTTCGTCGCTCCACGGGGGTGATATCGATCCCGGGAGGGGAGGAAGGGGCTGTGGTGTCGGGGAGAGAAGTGGAATGGGGGGTGGACGCGGCATGTCCCGCACGAAGTTGGCGGAGAGAAGTGATGACGCCGACGCGGCGGAGACGACGAGTGGAAGTGGGGGAAGTGGGGGAGTCGGGGCGTTGTTCGGGGCGGGCGAATCGGAGAGGACGTATGGGTCCCGACGAGGGTCGCACTGGGCGGTCGGGATAAGGCAGCGGTGGGGATGGCGTCGCGACCCTGAGGGCGTCAAAGTCCCGTGCCAGGTCGTTGATGATCCCGCTGATGAAGGAATTGAACCGCTCTCTAGTGGTGGGTTCCTCATCGCCGTTCTCCCCGAATGCAACCGTTGCCCCCGTGGAAGAGGTGGGAGATATGGCTCGAGGGACGTCAGGAGTGAGGATCCTCTCGATGGTGTCGGCAATGATGGGGAAGGGGGTGGCCGGTCGAGTCGGGGTTTCTTCTTCCTGGGTTTCCGTGGAACGTCCGCTGACTCGGTTCCAGAATGTGATGGGGGGTGGTACGGGACGAGGTGAAGGGGTTGATCGTCGTTCGTCGGCACCCGCGACGTTTCCCCCCTGGTAGACTCGGGGGCTAGGAAAGACGAGGGAGGGGGAGAGGTAGTGGTGATGTTCAGTGGGGGTGGCGGCCATGAGTATGGGGCGGGTGATAAAGGCCATATCAGCCGCTGGGATGTCGTTGACAAGGGTGGCGAAGCCTGCTGAGTAGAGGAGGTCCAAAACTCCGTTTTGGATAGAAAGGAGTACCTCTGCGAGGCCTGAGTCTCTGGGGCCGGTCCCGTATCGGGCATCGTTGTTTGAGAAGAGGGTTCCGAGGAGGACGATTCTTCGGAAGAGTTCGACGAGCTGGAAGAGGACGACGCTGGTGGAGAGCGCCCAGTGGTGGCGTACATGGTGTTACGACGCAAGGCGACTGTCGCAGTGCGAGCACTGGAGTCTCATGCAAGTAACAACGACCCTCAATGAAGAGGACGTGATACGAGCATAACCAAGGCGAAGTAGAACTAGGGGAGCTCAGGA
>JBBPSY010000039.1:0-31647 GCA_038093855.1 Rugiboletus extremiorientalis
CGGGGCGAGTCTGGGGTAGGCTGTTCTGCGAGAAGGACGAGGATGTCCTGGAGAAACGTCTTTGGCCTCGGCGCTGCAAAGGGGTACAGATGCGAGTGTTTCCTGGGCGCGGATACGAGGACGTGGACGTGGAACTGGCGAGTGCCAGGGAGACGTGCGAGCCTCTGCAGCAGCGCATCGCGTAGGTTCATGCTCTGGAGGCGTGGGAAACCGAGAGGGGCTTCACAATTATACCATTGATTGATTCAGACCTTGGCTCTTATCCACTGAGGGAAGTGGAGTCACTAGTAATCAAAGACTTTGTCACCATGTACCCACAAACCAGTGACTTTGTTGCTGATATGGTGGTCTCTTCTTTCTAGTGACATGGCAGTCTCAGGGGTAGTCATATACAGTGAGCTCAAAAACCCTTTCCATACTCAGCCTGATGGCACTGTGTGAAGCACACTGCCAAACACTGTGGGAATTTCGCTTAGCTTTGGTGGAGCTATAAATAGTACATACCCATGGCTACAGGATTGCTCCCTAGGTCATGTGATCTGGTGTACAGGCTATGAAGATATAGTCAATTCAAAACAGTAATATCATGGAAAGGGTTTTTGAGCTTTTGGATTGCTATGTAGGATCTCAGTCATATTGTAGTATAATTGCCTGTGTTTGTTGGTAGAAACAAAGATACACATATAAACAATATGTCTGAGTTCAAAAAAGTTCCCACACTTATTGATTCTCTATCATATCCATGATCTCTGGTAGTCAAGTGGCCATCTCTGGTCATTTCCCTACATCTCCAGTATGCAACCAGCATCTCCATACTCAGGCCCATAATCAGTACCCAGAGTTGTGTGTCTTCCTATCAGACTTCTGTATGACATCATCCTTTGTTTCCCTTGACATTTCTGTTTCATGTTATCATGCCTAACCACATGCCTCTGTCATCCTCCATATGTCTCCTGTCATTCTCCATATGCTCCTGTCATACTTCCTTATCATTTGTTTCACTTTGTAGTTACTGTTATGGTAATGGAAACCCCCATACCTTTTTCTTCTTTCAGATAGCTTTCCTCATCGTTGTCATCACTCGTCTTGTTATGGTAGAGAGGAGCCCCTCCCCTTTTTCTTCTTTCCTTGCTCACTGGTACAATACTTAACCCATACCTACCATAGGCTTACCCTTAACCATAGGGTTAGCTATCTACTTATCGCTTACCTCAGTACCAGTGAGGTTTCTCTTTGTTTGTTCTTACTTACCTATGTTTTCCTTTCTGTGCCACTGCTCAATGCAGTGTCACCCTTTGTCCTTCCTTGGCATCTGCGGCCCCTCAGTCTCCACAGATACCTTGGACTTTCACTTATATCTCCAGCGCATTGCAACCTCACTGTTGCTGCACACTTACTTCTTTTAGCATGCTTGCCTTTACAAGCATGCTCCCTTTATCCTTTGCACTCAACCACACCCCTTGTGGAAGTGCTCCCTTTCTATTTCTAACATATCCCTTTGGGACATGTTTGACCTTTCCTCTTCAAGCATGTACATGCCAGTAGTACAGCCACTCCTTTGTATACTATATAAACCCTGGTGGAACCAGCTGGAAACCCCAGCTAGTTCTACACAATCCATGCATATCTACTGGCATCCAGAGAGCCTTAGTTTTCGACTCCTCAAGACTTTGCTTTGCTTGTCTGTGGTCTAAAGGTTGCCCTAAGACCTGCTTGTATAGTTCTGGACTGAGGGCCGCAGACTTCCATATCTGCATTGCCCGTTAATGTCCTGATGACAGCTATCTCTTTGGCTTGCCACTGAGATACCATGTGCGTTGTAACAAAAGCACTAGCTACTTCTACACTGGGGTTGCTATTCAGCCTCCCCCCTAGTCAACACAGAGGAAGACTTGAGGTATAACAATCTCTTGCCTGAGGATCGTGCCTTCTATCTCACCCAAGAAAAGGCAGGCAAGAAAGCGCTCAAGGTCATCATGGACAATGAGGCCCAAGCCCAAGAACGACAACTTCCCGGCTCCTCCTCCCTTTCAGTCAAAGAAAGAGAAGAAGCTGAAGTTGCCTGTTGGTCCCAGGCCCGCATCAAATGACAGCACTCCCAAGAATCATCCCCTTCGCCTTTCTCTTTCACAGCACCCGCCCCTCTTAGTCACTCCAACCCAAAGTCCAGCAGGCCCAGATTTAATCCAACAAGCAGTTGCCCACACTCAGGTGCTGGTGTAACAATTCCTGAGAGCAGGTCCGAGTCCCATAGAAGGCTCACTGAAATTCCTGCATCTGGTACTGCCCTCACAGTAGCAGGAGCATTAATTCCAGACCCTGACGTACATATCCGCGGGATTGACTCTGATGTTGAAGAAGAATCAGATAACAATGACATGGGCAAAGAGTCACTACCCTGCGACTTCTCCGGATGAGTAGAAGATGCTAACTGGTGGTTGCAAGCCATGGCAGCTTGGTGCCAGATTAAGCATGACAAGATGGAGGACGCTGAGATCATTATGATGGCGTTAGCAAAGATGGGCGAAGAACAAGGCCGCGTATTCACAGAAGGCTACTATGTGAAGCTTGCTAAGCCTCTTACCCACCCAGGCTTCGATAGCTGGGCCACCTTCACTGCTGAATTCAAGAAGGCCTTCTCTGCCAAGAACAAATCAGTGAATGCCCGAAGAAAACTCTGGACCCTCCACATGAAAGGATTATCCACTGAGGCACTCAAAGACTATACTACACAGTTCAACCTACTCCTCGGCCTCTCTGGCATCTCTGATCAGAACATGATCAACGATGCCTATTGCCAAGGACTACACTATGCCTTAGTCAGAGACATCCTTTGTGGAATGGAGCCCACCACGCTAGACGGATGGATGACTGCTGCCAGTAACCACATCCAGGCTCATGAACACCTCCGAGACTTTCATTGAGGAGGATTTCAGTCAGCCCACCATGACCCCAATGTGATGGATGTAGACAGAATCAACCTCACTGGTCCTGAGCGTACTTGGCACAATAAAGACCATCTCTGCTATATCTGTCATAAACCAGGGTGCATTAGCCGAAACCACCCAGGGCATCGAAACTATAGGCCCATGCAGCAGAAGAGGTCCACTCCAGTCCCCTCCACTTCCTCGACTTCTACCCTGAAGAAACCAGAAAGGTTCCACACCGTGCAGACGAGCTCTACCACCTCCCCAGACCCCCTAGACACTTACATTGCCGATCTAGAGGGTGGACAAAAGGATAGAAAGGAAATCCTTAGAGTCCTCAAGGAATGCTACAATGAAGATGCTGAAGAACCACATGTCATCTATGAGGATGAACAAGTCAACCACATCTGTGTCAGTCAGGATTTTTAGAAAGGAGACTTGCTGCAACATCTTGCTCTCCTACCCTCCCAACTGTAATAGTATTGAGAAATGAGAAATCAGTGTTTGTACTGGTTTCTCTTTCTCCAGTTGGGAGTAAATCCGTTGTAACTGCACCCACCCTCATCAATTGTGGAGCCACCTTGTGCTTCATCGACTACACATTTGCCAAGAAACACAAACTGCCATTTATTTGCCTAGCTTGGCCAGTCACTGCTACGAATGCAGATGGAACCATTAACAAGATGGGAACGATAACCCATAAAGTCCACCTCCACATCCAGATTGATGAAGATGAAGAAGATTGGGACTTCCTTGTACTCTCCAGTGGTAAACAACAGAGCATCATTCTCAGGATAACATGGCTAGGAGGCCATAACCCAATGATAGATTTGTTACGATGCACACAGTACCTCAGTGGCGAGCCACAGAGATAGCTGTCATCGGGACATTAATGGACAATGCAGATATGGAAGCCTGCAGCCCTCAGTCCAGAACTAAGTAGCAGGTCTTAGGGCGATGAAACAACCTCTCACAGTATGGAACTACTAGGTTGTTCAAGTAGACACTAGGAGTGCTTGTGCTCTGTAGGAGGGAAATCTCCAAGAGAACTAGACTGGGGAGTCCAGTCGCTCCTGGGGGTTTATATACTCTTTCTATGTTTGTACATGTTGTGGCTAGATCTGTAGATACACTACTATACAAAGTAACCCTTAGCCCTGGGTGTTGCGACCCAATTGTACTAGGGATAGAACCTAGTGACAGAATAGGCAACACCACTGGGACGTCGCCAGGATAAAGAATAATTAAAGGATTGGAGCGACTTAGTGCTACAATTGTACTCAGGGGAGAATACAAGAGGACTAAGCTGGAGAGCTTAGGCCGTCTTGGGTCTGCATTATATACTACAGCGCCCATAGGCAATACAAATAGTATGCTACAAGAGTAAACATCTAAATAAGGGAATGCCCAGTGACCTACGTGGTCCTAGGGCATGATGTCATAGATAAGCTATCTAGGTGCGTACACCATGAGTCGTTAATGTCCGTGGTGTGAGAACGCCGTCCCTTGGGAATGTCACCCGTGGGTACATCAGTGGCGTCTCCACCTCCTATATCTAAAGATCGTGTTAGATCTGATCTAGATGTGGATCTATTAAGATACCATCTCATCTGATCAAGATCTCTTAATGTCCGTGTATCGTAATATGTTACGTAATGCTATAGTAAGTGTTCGTATAGGCCTCGTTGGCCGTCGTATGCTATGCTACATGTAAATGTACTTATATTTTATGTAATATTGAGAACTCCCACGGTCACATGCCGTCTCTAAGGGATTCTCTTAGGAATACGTCATAAAGTATAGACGGCTACCGTTGTAGTCCGTATCTGTACTGATAATCGTCAGGCAATGCCTTCGCATGCGACTATCTTTCGTGATATGTCCGTTGACTACTAAGTGTTACGATATCAAATCGCAACAGAAAGGTCTGACATGTCCCAAAGGGATATGTCAGAAGAGGAAAGGAAGCACTTCCACAAGGGTGTGGTTGAGTGTGAAGTACAAAGGGAGCATGCTTGGAAAGGCAAGCATGCTGGAAGAAATAGCTGCGCAGCAACAATGAGGTTGCAATGTGTTAGAGATATAAATGGAAGTCCGAGGATCCACGGTAGCCATGGAGGCCACAGATGCCAAGGAAGGACAAAGGGCGACACTGTACTGGGCAGTGGTGCAGAAAGGGAAACATAGTTAAGTAAGAACAAACAAAGGAAAGCCTCACTGGTACTAAGGTAAGTGATAAGTAGATGGCTAACCCTTGGGGTTAAGGGTAAGCCTGTGATAAGTACGGGTTAAGTATTGTACCAGTGAGCAAGAAAGGAAGAAAAAGGTGAGGGGCTCCTCTCTACTGTAACAAGATTGGAGTAGTCAGAAGGTATCTGTAAAACCTCCAACGTTGGTAAAGAGAAAGTGCAATGGCCAGGAAGCCTCTGCTCAGCAGTATCTACTCTGCTATCTGGATCTTGACATCGACAACAGGCTAGCCAAAGCCTACAAGACTCACTTCGAATGGATGCCTGCTCACATCCAAAAGATTACATTGTCAACGACTCTTGCTCAAGAGACAGCCAAGATCACCAAGACCATCCCCAAGGAGTATCAGCAATTCACTGATGTATTTGTCAACAAAGAAGCAACAGAGCTGCCACCATCAAGACCCTTTGATCACAAAATCAAATTGCTCCCCTCCTTTGTTCCAAAGCATGCCAAAAATTACTCCCTCAACTCCGACGAAATCAACACTTGTTGAAAGTTTGTAAACAAAAACCTGGCTAATGGGAAAATTCAACCCTCCAATTCCCCCCAAGCCGCTCCCTTCTTCTTTGTGGTGAAGAAGGATGGGAAGCTACACCCCTGCCAGGATTACCGGTATCTTAACAGCCATACAGTCAAGAATGCATACCCTCTTCCCTGTATCAATGATTTACTCAACAAGCTAAAAGGATCGTCCATCTTCACTAAGCTAGATGTTCAATGGGGTTATAACAATGTCCTGGTCAAACTCAAAGACCGGTGGAAGGCTGCTTTTGTCACACCGTTCAGACTCTTTGAGCCAATGGTAATGTTCTTTGGGATGTGTAACTCACCTGCCACCTTCCAGGCATACATGGATGATGCCTTTGCTGACTATATAGTGGAAGGATGGCTAGTCATATACATGGATGATGTTCTCATCCACTCCTCCAACCCTGAGACTCATCGAGAGTGCACAGAAAAGATCCTCCAGCAATTCCAGGAGCAACACCTTTACCTCAAACCAGAAAAGTGCTCCTTCGACATGATCAAGGTCAAATACCTTGGACTTGTGGTCTCAAAGGATAACATTAAAATGGATCCCACAAAGCTTGTGGCCATTGAGGAGTGGACCCCCCCGAAAGATGTCAAAGCTGTCAGATCATTCATCAGGTTCTGCAATTTCTATCAGAAGTTCATCCCCACTTTCTCTGACATATGCAAACCCCTTCATGATCTCACACACAAAGGTGCAACCTGGACCTGGGGAATGGACCAGGATCATGCATTCCGCACTCTTAAGAACACCTTTCTAAAACAGCCCATACTTCGGACTCCTGACGTTTCTGCCCCCTTCTTCATCATGACTGACGCCTCCCTGACTGCTGCAGGCGGTGTCCTCATGCAAAAAGATGTCAATGGTGACCTCCACCCCTGTTCCTATATCTCCAAGACCTTTGGGTCAGTGGAGCGAAACTACGACATCTACAATCAGAAACTCCTGGCAGTAATCATGGCCTTAGAAGAATGGTGTCAATATCTCCGAGGGACCAGTCATCTCGTCTCTGTCCTCACTGATCACAAGAACTTGACCTACTTCCGTAAACCTCAGAAGTTGTCTCACTGCCATGCCCAGTGGCAGATGTTCTTGCAGGACTATGACTTGACCTTTACCCATCTACCTGGTACAGCTATGGGTCCAGTGGATGCACTGTTGCACAAGCACAAGGTCAACACCTCCCACGATAATGAGGCCCTCCAACTCCTCCCCAATGAGGTGTTCTCCCAGTCCCTTGACTTCACTATTGCCAACAAAATTGCTGCCTCTACTGCCCAGTGCGCCTGTCCTCTGGTTCCGTTCACCCCGTCCACTTCACTTCCTCCACCCCACAACCCAATGCCCAATCTCCCCATTGTCTCAGACGTGTGGGGGTCATCACCTCTCTCCGACAGCTCAACGCTGGTTGCTCCTCTAACCCCTCTGTTCTCTCCTGAAACCCCACTATATCCACTTGACAACTTTGGGGACATCCTCCACCTGCCATCGACATCTTGTAGAAATGGTTGTAGTCACTAAAGAGTAACTACAGTAGTGTTTGGTGTAGGTATGATTAGGTAAGCATAAAAGTGTAGGTAATCAACTAAATATCCAACACTCCCCCTCAAGCATAAAGCTAAGTGTTGGATTTAGCAAGCGTGTGCTGTCAGCAAACGCCGCTGTTCCCATGCATACTGTACATCTCACTTGCTGGTGGAGTCCACAGAACATATGATTCATGTCCATTGCACTTTGCAATGGACATCTGTCTTGTCAACCATGTAGTATCTTTCATTTTGTAAGAACACGACTGTTGCGATTTGTCATGTGCCTATATGCATAACTTTATTCTATGCACAAAGTTCTCACCTTACACTATGCTTGAGTGGTAGTATACACTCGGACCCTAACCCTAGGACGTTGTACAGGAGTTCTACATACTCCGTCTCTTTTTTGATTTGTTTGTACATGTTTATCTTTTTATGGAACTCCAATTCAAACTCCAACTGTACTGATACACTGGTTGTTTGGTTATGTTTACCTTTTTATGCGAGATCACCATCTGTGATTCACTTCCATGCTTCATCATACTTCTTTTAATCTCCATTTGACACATGTATCACATATGTGTTACGATGCAAGGCGACTGTCGCAGTGCAAGCACTGGAGTCTCATGCAAGTAACAACGATCCTCAATGAAGAGGACGTGATATGAGCATAACCTAGGCGAAGTAGAACTAGGGGAGCTCAGGAGAGTCCCAGTCTCTGAGAGGGGGAGCGAAGAGACACCAGTAATTGCAGGTGGATTGCGTAGAACTAGCTGGGGAGCTGAGTTCCAACATGCACGGGTTTATATACTACAGGGCTAGGATATATACGGTGTACCCAATATGGGCAATGGACGAGTACAACTAAAGGAGTATGCTGGAATAGGAAAGGGAATACATATGAGGGTGTACTATCTGAAGGAGCACACCCAAGAAGGAAAGGTAAAACGTCTATAAAGGTTAAAGGCCTGGAGGCTCCAAGGAGTTCCATGGAAGTCCGAGGAGGCTTCCAGGAAAGGAAAGATCCTTGTTCCACAACTGAGGTGGTTGACGAGTCGAGCCGGGAACAGAGGCGAGCACACGGTGCGAGCCTAGGCGGTGAGACAACATTGTGTCCGTTATTGGCAATGCCAAATGTGGAAGGGATTCACCTGATGGGATAGGCTATCAGGGAATGGAAGCATCTCGGGGTGATGCGAACGCGGGGTCGTGGAAGCCTGATGGCAAGAGCGAGGACAGAGTCTGAGCGAGTGGAACAGAGTCCGATCAGGAAGACGACGGCAGATCACAAAGTACCAAGTGATGCCTAGTCGGGAAAGCTGATATGCGTTGCAGATGTGGGACAAAGGGAGACCTGTAGAGACGGTGATGGGCACGAGCCCGAGGATGCCGTGGATAAGGGTGAGTGGTCTAGAACAAAGGGACACGCTTAGATAAGCGTGTGGCGCTGACGGGGTTGTACTGGAGGTCGGATAGTGCTAGCCTATATGGCATTAGGTAAGCGGTGGCGGTGATAGGGGCTATCCGGTGGTAAGCGAGTGCTAAGGAGCACGAGCGATGTTCCATACGAAGTATAACCTTCTAGGCCTAACGGTAGGCGTAGCAAGGTGGTCCTAGGTGTTGGTCTATACGTGGTGTCCCGTGTATGAGGGAGGCGACGGAGGAGGAGCAAGAGGAAGACGAGTGACGACGACGACGAGGAAAGCTTAAAGAAAGAAGAAAAAGGTATGGGGTTTCCCATTATCGTAACAATATGCTTCTTTTAATTACCGCTATGCTTCCATTTTACATGTGTCTCACCTCACGTAGTTAATCTCCATTGTTTGTAGCATACAAACAGTAGAGTAGTATTTAAGCAATGCCAGACCAACCAAGAACTCCAGTCAAGTTCTCTGTTGGATTCCCCAACTTTGTTCACTTGCTCCCTATATTGAGTGATAGTGGTGTAGCCTAGGATTTATCCTTGGGTTGCAACAACGACGTCCTCCCCTTTTGACATTAATAGCACTGCCAAACTATTTAAGCTACAAGGTATATACAGTAGTCTAGCGCTGAACTCACAAATACCTCAGTCTGTCATACCACATGATGACTGAGGTGAGACAAATACCCATTACTTGTATTAACTGTTATCTCACAATTTACCTAGCTTGACCTGTAGGTGAATATATACCTTGAGTCCGTCATACTGCACAATGACTGAGATTGACCTATAGTGCCATCATGCTTCTGAATTCACTGTTATAATTCCTACACTAAGGTAGTGAAATGCTTGTCTAAAAGCAATAAGGAATATGTAAAAACTCATCTAGTAGTCTTAAACTATTTTTGCACTTGATAATGCCGAGTGGTAAGTCCGTGGTGAGTCCGTGCGGTGTGCTGCGTCTGTGGTGTGGCTGCACCAACGCAGTTGCCTAATTAGGTAAGTCATGCCTCACATGCGTTCATTCCAAGTCTGTAGCTGCGCTTTCACCATTGATCAGCTCTGGTACCACCATCCTCACATTTCACGCCTCAGGATTGCTCTGGAATCACCTATGGTCCATGTACAATGTATCCAGCCACTTGGATCAGCCCGATTCAGCCCGGATGCAACCGTCTGCCTTGGCAAGTTGCCCTTCTCACTAGGGTGTGACTGACTCTTCTAGTTCACGATTTTATTTGTCCTCGTCGATGTGGTGGGTTCATGGCCTCGGCAGGCCTTCTGGGACACTTGCAGGGTGTTGTGTGTGGTCCAGGTACATCTGTTGGTGTGTGCTTTTGCCACTTGCACTAACTCACCTGGTTTTCAGCTAGCGACTTCGTTTCGAGTCGTTTTGGCTTGCAGCATGTGCCACTCGTTGCGCCATCCATCTGAGGCCCTATCTGATCGATCCTATTGCCACTGCAATTGTTTTGGCAGTCCCAGCTGCCCTTGACAACTCTCCTTGCCCCCTTTTCCTCCAATCAGCCTCCTGGCCTGGTATCTTGATGGGACATGTTCATTTTGCCGCTGCTGCCATTCCTGTGGCCTTCTGGCCATCCCAGTGCACTCCCCTGACCCTCATGTAGGTGCGCTTGGCCTCCCGGATTGTATATTGCCAGTTTCAGCTCTGTGTGCCCATTTGGTGTGCATGGCTGCATCCTTCGACTCAGCATATTCATTCCATCAAACCGCTCGTCCTTGTGGCCTCCTGGGCATCCCAACTTGCTGTCCAGACCTATAGGTAAGTCCACTTGGCCCCCTGAGTCATATACAATGTGTCTCACCTCCGTGCGCTTGCATGGCATGCTCGGCTGGTTTCCTTGACTCAGCGCGTTTGTCCTGTCAAAGTGCTCGTCCTCCTAGCCTCCTGGGTGTGCCCACTCACCATCCAGACCTCTCAGTAAGTCCATTTGGCCTCCTGGGTCATATACAGTGTGTTTTGCCTCTGTGTGCTTCCATGGCACCTTCGACCATCCTTTGGGTTTGTGGTCCCGTTCTGGCATATTCGGCTGCTCCTGCAGCCTGTTCCCAATGTCCTCAACACTGCCTGATGCCATAATTGTGTCCATCTTTCCCCTGGCAGGTCTGAGCTCGCTGCTTGCCAGTATGGTCCACTGCCCCTTGAGTACAACACTCAGGGGCTTGCTATATTGCTGTGTGGGTTTGTCTGGTGGTTTGGGTGGTAAAGATAAGTTTGTGGGGATGTGCTGACGACCTTCAGGTCTCGTCAGCAATCACATTTGTGCCCTCACATTTTCTCTCCCTCTTGTGATCGACTCTGCTCATCGCGTCATCCCAGGCCACTTCCCCTCAAGCTGTGCTCCACAGCATCATCCCCCAACCATCTCGTCTCATGCATCTGCATCTCCATGGACAATGCTTCTGCTTTGTCGGCCGTGTCAGTCACCACTGGGATTGACCTGGGTGGAGTCTGTGTGGTCCCTTGTCTCATCTGGGGATTCACTTGGGTTTTCCAGTCAACACGCTTCGCTGCTGACACCATGCGGTTTCTCTGCGCTGCCACCTCCCGACGCCTTTGCCTGAGCCCTGGACCTGCCACCTCGCTCTCTCGCACCATCTGCATGGTTGGGCGGCTCTGTGGGCCTGTCTGGACGTCATTCATCATCGCCCATCATGCCCACAGTGTCTTCTGACCTGCACAACACCTCTGGCCTGCTCGACTCCCCTGGGTATGTGCATGATACACTTTGTGTGCTCCTGCTGTCCTCTGGCTCCATGCGGTCACATGATGTGCCCTGTGTACTCGTTGAAGATGTTACGACGCACACGGTATCTCAGTGGCAAGCCAAAGAGATAGCTGTCGTCGGGACGTCACTGGACAACGAGGATACGGAAGCCCTCGGCCCTAGGTCCAGAACTTGGCAAGCAGGTCTTGGGGCGACCTTTAGACCACAGAGAGTAAGTGGAGTCTTGAGGTGTCGAAGACGAAGCGGGCTCTCTGGATGCCAGTAGATACGCGTGGATTGCGTAGAACTAGCTGGGGTTTCCAGCCAGTTCCACCAGGGTTTATATAGTGTACACAGGTGGCAGTACACTAACACGGACCAAGGACGTGTATCTGCTGGAAGAGGAAAGGGTCCAGCATACCCTAAAGGGATGCGCTGGAAGTAGAAAGGGAGCACTTCCACAATGGTGTGGTTGAGTGCGAACTGCCAAAAGGGGCATGCAAGCATGCCAGACGAAAGGGGTGCACAGCAGCAATGAGGCTGGCATGCGCTAAAGAATATAAATGGAAGTCCGAGGTTCCCGCGGGGCCATGGAAGCCGAGGGGAATCAAGGAAGGACAAAGGGCGACACTGCACTGGGCAGTGGCGCAGAAATGGAAACATAAGTAAACAAAGATAAAGAAACGTAAACCTCACTGGTACTTAGGTAATCGGTAAGTAGATGGCTAACCCTGGGGTTAGGGGTTCGCCTAGGGTAATCGTAGAGTAAGTAAGGTTAGGTACTGTACCAGTGAGGGAAGAAAGGAGAAAATGGAGAGAGGGGCCGCTCTACCGTAACAGAAGAAGGTAAATCCCGACTGAAGTGTAAACACTCAGGGGGATTGAAAAGAAAATGTAAAAAGGGTGCGAGAGGTTTTCTCGACCCAAGGGAGCCACAGGAAAGGCTGCTGAGGGATGGGGAAGAGTCTAGGACTCAAGGAAAATAAAAGTCGTCCAACTCGACAGACAGAAAAACGAGTCCGAAAATTGAGAGTCCAAGAAGGTAAACTGTATTCCAAGACATAGAACAAAGCTTTTATAGTCCTGGGCATTCCCAAGACTTCCAAAAGCGAATGGTAACTAATCTATTCAAATCTGGATAAATTCAGGTCATTCCGGATGTCGTTTTCAATGTTTCTGGTAGTGGAAACACTCAATCCAGGTCCGGACAGCGCTGCGGTGGTCCGGATTGCTCCAAACGGGCCCGGAATGAACTCAGAACAATCAGAGAATATGTAGAAATGATAATGGATGAAGTGCGAAGTGTGTAGGTATAATATAAATGTATAATAATGCGAAAACAGTCTCTACGAATCTAAGGAACTTGAGTTCCTTACATCCGAGAGGTGTTACGACGCACACGGTATCTCAGTGGCAAGCCAAAGAGATAGCTGTCGTCGGGACTTCACTGGACAACGTAGATGCGGAGTCTACGGCCCTAAGTCCAGAACTCAGCAAGCAGGTCTTGGGGCAACCTTTAGACCACAGAGAGTGAAGCAAAGTCTTGGAGTGTCGAAGACTGAGGACCTCTCTGGATGCCAGTAGATATGCGTGGATTGCATAGAACTAGCTGGGGTTTCCAGCCGGTTCCACCAGGGTTTATATAGTGTACACGGGTGGCAGTACACTAGCATGGACCAAGGACGTGTATATGCTGGAAGAGGAAAGGGAGCACTTCCACAATGGTGTGGTTGAGTGCGAACCGACAAAAGAGGCATGCAAGCATGCCGAAAGAAGTGAGTGCAAGGTAGCAATGAGGCTACCATGCGTAAGAGATATAAGTGGAAGTCCGAGGCTCCCGCGGAGGCCATGGGGCCAAGGGAGCCAGGAAAGGACAAAGGGCGCTACTGCATCGAGCAGTGGCACAGAAAGGAAAACATACATAAGTAAGAGTAAACAAAGAAAGACCTCACTGGTACTGAGGTAAGCGATAAGAGGTTGGCTAACCCTATGGTTAGGGGTTCGCCTATGGTAATCGTAGAGTAAGTAGGGTTAAGTGTTGTACCAGTGAGCAAGGAAAGAAGAAAAGGGGCTAGGAGACCGCTCTACCGTAACATGGCCTTCCCAGAGGTAGGCCTACTTTTTCCTTAGGACCGGTGACACTGCACAGTTTGTCAACAAACTGTGCCCAGACTCCAAGCCTGGACACTCCTGTATGGGATGACTCCTGATGAGTCACCTGTTATCTTATAGCTGAACCCTCTGCCCTGTACTTCTGATCTTCTCAGGCTTAGGGTTACCATTCTACTTTTAGGATGGTTCTTTTCTTCAGAAACCCCACAGGTTTCAGCACATGACTCCACAAGAGTCATGCTTCCTTTTACCCTTGACCCCATTGGGCCTAGGGTTGTATACCTATTTAGTCATGCCCTCTGCCCCACTTCTTATCTTCTCGGGCATAGGGCTAGGGCTTAGGGTTGTAAGCCAAGTAGTATATAAGCTGTAGATACCGACCTGTATTCTCCAGCTTATTCTACATAATCTCAGCCTATTGCTAAAACATCGTCACTCCAAGGGCCCATCCCTGCCCTTGTCTCTCCTCCATCTGCTGTTAGGGGAAGGTCCCTTCTTCCCATGTACAGCTACCCTTGACGAGTGTGTTCCTATGGGTGTTTACCCGGTGGATCTTGTCCTCTTCACCCTTGACTGATAATGGGTGTGTTCCTATGGACATAGTGTCCGGTGGATCCTGTTCCTCAAGAGTCTTCTTGTCTGTTCCTGCACCCTTCTGCCAGCAGGAACCACTCCCACTGTCAAGGCCACCTTCATTGGCCTCTCCTGCTTCACTCTACTGGTCCTGTACCCCTTCAAGTGTACACTCCCTGCTTTGTCTTGTGGCCCATACTTGCCACAGTATACATGTACTGTCAAGTCTGATCCCTCCAGGTACAAGTCCAATGGAGTTCCGGAGTGTCAGTATGAAGTTGGGCAGAGGTCCAACAGAGGGTAAGGAGATCAAGGGGTACTCAACAGATAAGGACATTGGTGTAGGACTTATGTGTCGCACCCTTGCTGAGCCTCATGTCCTCGTATTTGGAAAGTAGTATGGAGGAGAGTAAGGGAAGGTTGGAAAGGAACTTGGGTGAGGAGGGGTGACTTAGTTGATTTGCAAACTGAGGTCTACAGACGGAGGACGCAATACTTATACTACAAACCAGGACTGAGATCAGAGGAGGGTATGTAGCAAATGACAGATGGTAGCTACGAAGTGAAACAAATGATAAGGAAGTATGACAGGGGCATATAGAGGATGACAGAAGACATGGAGGATGACAGGAGACATATGATTAGGCACAAGAACATGAAACAGAACGTCAAGGAGAATGAAGGGTGACATCATATGGAAGTCTGGTAGGGAGGCACACAACTCCGGATACTGGTTATGGACCTGAGTATGGAGATGATGGTTGTGCACTGGAGATGTAAGGAAACAACCAGAGGTGGTCACTTGACCACCAGAGATCATGGATATGACAGCCAATCAGGAAGGCAATGATGATCGCAAGAAGTACTGAGCGATGCTTAAAGCATAAAGGTGGGATGTGTTGCAGATGTGGGACAAAGGCAGGACCTATAAGGAGCATGATGGGCATGTGCCCAAGGATGGCAGAGGCAGATGAGGGCCTGGAACAAAGGGACATGCCTAGATATGTTGCGATTTGATATCGTAACACTTAGTAGTCAACGGACATATCACGAAAGATAGTCGCATGCGAAGGCATTGCCTGACGATTATCAGTACAGATACGGACTACAACGGTAGCCGCCTATACTTTACGACGCATTCCTAAGAGAATCCCTTAGAAGACGGCACGTGACCATGGGAGTTCTCATATTACATAATATATAAGTACAATTACCATGTAGCATAGCATATGACGGCCAACGAAGCCTACACGGACATTACTGTAGCATTACGTATATATCTCAGATACACGGACATTAAGAGATCTTGATCAGATGAGATGGTATCTTAATAGATCCACACGATCATTACGATATAGGAGGTGGAGACGCCACTGATGTACCCACGGGTGACATTCCCAAGGGACGGCATTCTCACACCACGGATATTAACGACTCATGGTGTACGCACCGTAGATAGCATATTTAGACATAACGTCATGCCCTAGGACCACATAGGTCACTGGGCATTCCCATATTTAGGTATTTACTCATGTAGCATACTATTTGTATCGCCTACGGGCATTGTAGTATATAAATGCTAGCACAAGACGGCCTAAGCTCTCCAGCTTAGTCCTCCTTGTTATCTTCCCCATAACACGAGCTACTAGACTCATCCATTCATTTATCTATTCTCTCTGGCGACGTCTTTTTGCTGTTGCCTTTCTGTCACTAGGTTCTATCCCTAGTACGATGGGTCGCAACAAGATAGGCATGTGGCACTGATGGGGAAGTACTGGTGGCAGATAGTGCTTAGCCATATGGCAATGGGTAAGCAGTGGCAGTGATAGGGGCTATCCAGTGGCGAGTGAGTGTTAAGGAGCATGAGTGATGTTCCATATGAAGGGTTGCCTTCTAGGCCTATCGGTAGGTGTAGTAAGGGAGGTCCTTGTGGTGGTCTATATGTGGTGTCCCATGTATGAGGGAGGCAACAGAGGAGGAGCGAAGAGGAGACATGTTATGACGCACACAGTATCTCAGTGGCAAGCCAAAGAGATAGCTGTCATTGGGATGTTAATGGGCAATGCAGATACGGAAGCCTGTGGCCCTCAGTCCAGAACTATATGAGCAGGTCTTAGGGCAACCTTTAGACCACAGACAAGTGAAGCAAAGTCTTGAGGAGTCAAAGACTAAGGCTCTCTGGATGCCAGTAGATATGCATGGATTGCATAGAACTAGCTAGGGCTTCCAGCCGGTTCTACCAGGGTTTATATAGTACACAAAGGAGTGGCTATACTACTGGCGTGTACATGCTTGAAGAGGAAAGGTCTGACATGTCCCAAAGGGATATGTCAGAAATAGAAAGGGGGCACTTCCACAAGGGATGTGGTTGAGTGCAAAGGATAAAGGGAGCATGCTTGTAAAGGCAAGCATGCTAAAAGAAGTAAGTGTGCAGCAACAGTGAGGTTGCAATGCGCTGGAGATATAAGTGGAAGTCCAAGGTATCTGTGGAGGCTGAGGGGCCGCAGATGCCAAGGAAGGACAAGGGGCGACACTGCATTGAGCAGTGGCACAGAAAGGAAAACATAGGTAAGTAAGAACAAACAAAGAGAAACCTCACTAGTACTGAGGTAAGCGATAAGTAGATAGCTAACCCTATGGTTAAGGGTAAGCCTATGGTAGGTATGGGTTAAGTATTGTACCAGTAAGCGAGGAAAGAAGAAAAAGGGGAGGGGCTCCTCTCTACCGTAACATTACCCTCTCCTAGGGTGGACAACCCCTGTAGTCCACTAGTCCCTGTCTGGTCTGGAAGCATCTCCCTTGTTGATCTTGTAATCCTCTCCTCCCCAAGAGATATCGGAAGATGGGGAAGGGAAGGCAGCAAGGCTGGAGTTGCCCTGAGAGTATTGATGGTGAAGGGATGGGTCAGGGAGTATGTCATTTGGGTCATCTGAATCTCCAAGGGGGCAATCATGGTGCACGTGTCCCTGCTCATGACATCTAAAACAGTGGTGATTTTGTCATCTGTCCACGGGGGAGACATTGAGTCCAGGGGGAGAAGTGGGAGACGCAGGGCCAGAGCTGTGATGGAAGATGTGTTGGATATTTAGTTGATTACCTACACTTTTATGCTTACCTAATCATACCTACATCGGACCAAACACTACTGTAGTTACTCTTTAGTGACTACAACCATTTCTACAGGTTATGAGCCCCAGGTCAGTAGACTGTTGGGAATTCACTCACTAGGACTCAAATCCCACAATGGCTGAGCATGAGAATACAGAGGTCATCAAGCTCAGACCAGACAGTCAGAATTGGTCAGCGTGGCACAAGAGCATCCAATGCACCACTGTGGACCAGTGAGCAACCAGGTACCTCGCAGGAAGCCCACCTGAGCCATTTATAGGAGCCTTTGACTACCCCATATGGTGAACAATCACTTGTACAGTCACGAAATCAATTGGTAACCAACTACAATGCTATGAGACAGTGTGGGAATGTATGAACTACCTAACAAAGACATTCAACAAGTCACACTGCCATGACGGAGTCAAAGTGCACTCAGGACAGTACTCAGACAGCCAGGGATGAGTTGAAATGGAGTTAGAAACAGGCAAAGAAGGCAGAAGCCCACGTGGGAAAGTCAGTGAGAAGGCAGCTGTAGCATGCAGTTCGGACAAGAAAGTCACGAATGTGATGGCCAGCAGCATAAGCCTCACGACCCCAGTGAGTGTTGGAGTTTGAGTACTGTATGGCCGACCTTTAGCTTACCTAATCACGGTCCTTCCATATTCATAGTTCCGCTTCCTTCATTGCACCTCAGTTGCTTGTCATAGTCAACTGAGGTAAGACATTTACACAAGGCCTATACACCTTACTTACATTCCTGTAGTCTTACAGTTGCTACAGGTAATCTACAGTTGCTTGTCATAGTCAACTGAGTCTTACAGTTGCTACAGTAAGCAGCCAGGACGATGATGGTGAGGACATGGAAGTCCATTGCATGTTGGTCCAGCCCTGAGAAACCCCTCCACCAAGTCAGCAGGCCAACAACAAGGCTGTCGACAAACTGCACCCAAACACAACGAGCACTGGGTGAGTAATGCCAACAGGCACATCGTTTGATCCACCACTCAATGAGAGAGCAGGTGACGAGGTCAGATGGGCGGATGACAAAGCATGTCAAGCACATGAGTGCGTCGACAAGCCAGGAAGTTGAGCGGAGATGTCTGTGGATGAGACCGCTGCAACAAGCGCAGCTGAGGATGCCAGCACACCAACTGAAACCAGCACATTGCTCAAGGGGAAGTGAGAAGGTTGAGTGATGACCGACACAGCTGGGACAGACAAAGCCAAGGCCACTAAGGACCAAGGCAATGATGGAGTGGATAGCACAATGTAAGGAACTCAAGTTCCTTAGGTTCGTAGAGACTGTTTTCGCATTATTATACATTTATATTATACCTACACACTTCGCACTTCATCCATTATCATTTCTACATATTCCCTGATTGTTCTGAGTTCATTCCGGGCCTGTTTGGAGCAATCCGGACCACCGCAGCGCTGTCCGGACCCGGATTGAGTGTTTCCACTACCGAAAACATTGAAAACGACATCCAGAATGACCTGAATTTATCCAGATTTGAATAGATTAGTTACCATTCGCTTTTGGAAGTCTTGGGAATGCCCAGGACTATAAAAGCTTTGTTCTATGTCTTGGAATACAGTTTACCTTCTTGGACTCTCAATTTTCGGACTCGTTTTTCTGTCTGTCGAGTTGGACGACTTTTATTTTCCTTGAGTCCTAGACTCTTCCCCATCCCTCAGCAGCCTTTCCTGTGGCTCCCTTGGGTCGAGAAAACCTCTCGCACCCTTTTTACATTTTCTTTTCAATCCCCCTGAGTGTTTACACTTCAGTCGGAATTTACCTTCTTCAACTGGAGCTCACCGCAAGGGAGCCCAGTGGAACACTGCTTGAGGACCTCCCTTCATTTCTCGCATGTGCTAGATTCCCCCCTCGACGGCCCCTGGTCTATCCGCCACAGGTCATATCTGCCACAGGGTCACATTGACCCGGTTTCATTTCGTAACTCTATTCTTCAATCCGCTTATTTTTCAGACTCGCCACATTTCATCACCTTCGTTATCATTGCTGTCAGACCCTATCCACTCATTCATATCGCTAACGTTGACAGTCTAGACCACGGTGGTCATCTATCATCACTCCTGTCATGTCAACCCCTATCTGACGCCCTCTTCGCAACACTCCAGGTGCTCCCTACTTTGACGCACATAATCCACCACTCCTACCAGGTTTCCTTGACGACATAGACCAACTCGGGTCAGCTCTTCAGTATGACGATGCTAAGAAAATTAAGCTTGCAGTCTACTATGCTGCTCTGGATGATGCTGAACTCTGGGAAATTCTACCCGAAGCATCCGCATCCAATCCGGATTGGGAAGCCTTTGTATCCGCTGTGATAAGTATGTATCCGGGTTGTGAACAAACTAACCGATTCAGCCATGCGGACCTTTACAACATGGTCAACGAGTATTGCAACAGGCCTATGCAAACAATAGAAGATGTCGGACACTACCATCAGCAATTCATTTGGATTGCATCACCCCTCATTGGTGCAGGACAGCTATCTGAATTCAAGCAAGATAACCTTTTTCTATCTGGTCTTCCGGAATCTGTAGCAACACGAGTCCACCACCATTTGGCCATTATCCAACTGGACATTCATCTGGATGATGCCTACCCACTATCTGAAGTTGTCAAAGTGGCCAGATTCCTTCTGGCAGGATCCTTGTCCTGTTCTACAGGTCCCTTGTTAGCTACTCAGCCAACTCATCTACCGGTTCCACCATCACTCAGTCGCATCAATCCAGTTCCCATACCGCTCTCTGCCCATCTGCTGCATCCGGTCGTGGCTGTACCGTCAGTTAACTGTTTGACCATGTCAACCCCATCAGCCGTCATCACCTGTAACTCATTCGCCATCCAGACCACCAAGGCCCCATCCACAGCGTCGCCCAGCAGGGACCCGGTCCTTGACATAGACCCATCCGTCCTTCAGTACACAGCGAATTCGTGCACATCATTGCACTCAGTTTCATTGTCACCCATTCTTGCTAATCCTTCTCCCCTTCCAACAGTGTCCGTTCTCTTATAGACCGACGCAGCCATGGAGCCGGGCTATCCACTTAGTCCACCACTGCCTATCAGTGTTCGCTCGCTATCTGCCTTACCGCCATCGTCACACACCATCATCCCAGGTCGCCTTCTATCGACCACACATGCACTGAATTCGCCGCCCTTCGCAACTCACTCGCTATCTGCCATACCACCTTTGCATTCTGTTACTTCCACGCAGCACCACAGCGCATCTGTCACATCCGCCGTGCCAGATATATCAGCAAACCACTCCTGCGCACTTAACCCGTCGCCTACCGTCCCTTGCTCGCAATCCACCCCATCGCCCTCTCGATTCCTGGCCCTCGTACAAGGCCAATTCAGATCTATAGCATCTGCCATCTCTGCAATGCGTCCATTCACACACATCGTGTCCGCCGCACCGTATTTGTCAGCAGCCCATGCTCGTGCACCCCACCCATCGCCAATTGACCAACGCTTTGCATCCGCCACATCGCCCTTGCGATCCGCTGCCCTCAAACCACACCTGCAACCTACCGCCAACCACACGCTATCTGCATCGCCCATGCAATCTGCTGGCCTCACGCGATCCACTGCCCATCTGTTGCCAACCGCCATCGCGCCCGCTCAATCTGCAACTGCCATCACGCCCGCTCAATCCGCAACCACGTTATCACTCGCGCCACCCACCTTAGCCTCAGCGCGATCATTCACGCCATCAACCGTGTCCGCGTGACCATCTGCGCAATCCGCCCCCATATCCGCACAATCCGCGCCACCCGCTCCCATACCCGCACAACCAACCGCCCCCCGCATAACCACCAAATCTGGGGAACCGCCGCTGCCTCCGCCTGCGCTCCTGCGCAATCCAACCACACCTGCACCACCCGCTGTCATCATGCCCACACACTTGTGCCACATGCCATTGCTCGTCTGCGCACTAGCGCCATCCACCCCCGCAACCGTGCGACTCACTGCTGTCCGCGTGCCCGCCAAATCTGGAGAACCACCGCCACCTTCACACAGAATCTGTCCATGCCCACGCACCCGATTCCGCCACCTGTCCACACCACCCACCACCAATCCGTCGCCACCCACAGATCCTGTGCCATCCGCCAGCGCACTCGCGGCACCCGCCTGCACCCCTGCGGCATCTGATGCCGCCCTCATGCGATCAACCACCCCCCACATACCCACCAAATCCGGGAAACCACCGCCACTGTCGCCTGCGCTCCTGTGCAACCCGACCGCACATGCGCCATCCGCCGCCATCACACCCGCGCACTCGCACCATCCGCCACGTCTGCTCAATCCACCGTCACCATGCGGAACCTGTCCGCAGCCACTCGTGCGATCCACTGCCAGCCCGTCGCCATCCGCTGCCATTCCCGCTCAAGTAACTGCCGCACCACTCGACACCCTCGCACCCACACAATCCACTGCCAATTCCCCGCCATCCGTGCCCTCACCTGCATTAGCCACGTGCACCCCCGCGCTATCTGAGGCTGCCCTCACGTGATTGACCGCCCTCCGCGTACCTGCCGAATCCGGGGAGCTGCCCCCGCCTCTGCCTGCACTCCTGCGCATTCTGCCGCCCCCGCATCCGAGCGACCGTCCGCACAATCCGCTGCTGAATCCGAGGAACCGCTGCCGTCCTCGCATCACACCTGCCTGTATCCGTGCCACCTACCTGTGCACACATGCAATCCATCATCCTCGCATCCACACAATCACCGCGCGATCCACCAGAATCCATCCAACGACATGCGCAACCGCCCGCGCCATCAGCCCTCATGTCTGCATGTTTGCCCACATCCGTGCAATTCATGCCATCGCCCACGCCGTCCAACGACACCCCACTTGCATCCGCTCAAGTCACCATCGCATCCACGCGACCACCAACACAAACTGTCCGCGTCCACGTACCTGTGCTGCTCGCCCTCGCACCTGCACCATTGCTCGCACCAACTGACGCCCTTGCACAGTGTCTGCTCATGCCCACTCAATCCACTGCTGTCCCTGCCGCAATCCACGCCTCCGTTCGATCCACTGTCCCCTTGCCCATGCCATCTGCTGTATCCGCACGGAATCTGTGCATGCCTGCACCACCTGAATCCGCTGTGTCTGCACGACTCACCACCATTGCCCGTGTACACGCGCTACCCGCGTCACTCGTTTTTACTCAATTTCCTCCATTTGTTACGACGCAAGGCGACTGTTGCAGTGCGAACACTGGAGTCTCATACAAGTAACAATGGTCCTCAATGAAGAGGTTGTGATACGAGCATAACCTAAATGAAGTAGAACTAGGGGAGCTCAAGAGAGTCCCAGTCTCTGAGAGGGGGAGCGAAGAGACACCAGTAATTGCAGGTGGATTGCGTAGAACTAGCTGAGGAGCTGAGTTCCAACATGCACGGGTTTATATACTACAGGGCTAGGATATATACGGTGTACCCAATATGGGCAATGGACGAGTACAACTAAAGGAGTATGCCAAGAAAGGAAAGAGAATACATATGAGGGTGTACGACCAAAGGGAGCACACCCGAGAAGGAAAGGTTAAATGTCTATAAAGGTTAAAGGCCTGGAGGCTCCGAGGAGTTCCACGGAAGTCTGAGGAGGCTACCAGGAAAGGAAAGTGTTGCGATTCGTCGTGCACCTACACGCATAACTTTATTCTATGCACTAAAGTCCTCTCTACACTATGCATGAGTGGTAGTATATGCTCGGACCCTAACCCTAGGACGTTGTACAGGAGTTCTACATACTCTGTTTCTTTTCCACTTTATTTGTACATGTTTACCTTTTTATGGAACTCTGATCCAAACTCTGACCGTACTGATACACCAGTTGTTTGGTTATGTTTACATTATTATGCGAGATCGCTGTTGTTGATTCGCTTCCATGCTTCTTTTAATCTCCGCTCGACACATGTATCACACGCATGCTTCTCTTCTCTTTTTAATTACCGCTATGCTTCCATTTTACACGTGTCTCACCTCATGTTTACCTCACGTATTTAATCTCCACCTATGACATAGTAACCTCATGTATTTAATTACCGTTGTTTGTCTTGTACAAACAGTAGATAGTATTTAAGCAATGCCATCCCAACCGAGAACTCCAGTCAAGTTCTCTGTTGGTTCCCCCAGCAATTATACTTGTCCCCTCTATTAAGTAATAGTGGTGTAGCCTAGGTTTATTCCTGGGTTGCAACAGAAAGGGTCTCATTCCACAACTGAGGTGGTTGACAAGTCGAGCCGGGAATGGAGGTGAGCACACGGTGCGAGCCTAGGCGGTGAGATGACATTGTATCCGTTATTGGCAATGCCAAATGTGGAAGGGATTCGCCTGATGGGATAGGCTATCAGGGAATGGAAGCATCTCGGGGTGATGCGAACGCGGGGTCGTGGAAGCCTGATGGTAAGAGCGAGGACAGAGTCCGAGCGAGTGGAATAGAGTCCGATCAGGAAGACGACGGCGGATCACGAGAAGTACCGAGTGATGCCTAGTTGGGAAAGCTGGTATGCGTCGCAGACGCGGGACAAAGGGGGACCTATAGGGACAGTGATGGGCATGAGCCCGAGGACACCACGGACGAGGGCGAGCAGTCTAGAACAAAGGGACACGCTTAGATAAGCGTGTGGCGCTGACGGGGTTGTACTGGAGGTTGGATAGTGCTAGCCTATATGACATTAGGTAAGCAGTGGTGATGATAGGGGCTATCCGGTGGCAAGCAAGTGCTAAGGAGCATGAGCGATGTTCCATATGAAGTATGACCTTCTAGGCCTATCAGTAGGCGTAGCAAGGTGGTCCTAGGTGTTGGTCTATACGTAGTGTCCCGTGTATGAGGGAGGCAATGGAGGAGGAGCAAGAGGGAGACGAGTGACGACGTCGACAAGGAAAGCTAAAGAAAGAAGAAAAAGGTATGGGGGTTCCCATTATCGTAACACCATTCGCTGACCTCTCAGACCCGTTAGATGCATTACCAACCCTTTTGGGCATTCCGTGACTTCTCTATGACTGTCACTTCAATTACAAGTCCCTCTCGGGCCTGCTCCCTTTTCCTTTCATTCCGTGTTTTACTTGCTCATTTTTAAAGCCACCAATCTGTCCACCTGACGCACTGACTATTTGTCCCCTGTAGATGTCTGCTTCCTCCATACCCACACTAGATGACCAGGAGGTCACTATCCAACCTACCCTGAGGGGAGGAACTTGTTCCGTGTACTCACTTCGCCTCGGTTTGATTACAGGTTTAAATTTTCGCATTTTTAATCATTCTGACTGCACCTGGTGGGTCTCGTATACAGCCGTTTCATTCCGGATTTCATCCGGCAGCTTTTGCCCGGTACCAGCCCTTGTCTGGCTATTTATTGGCATATTCAATCCATTTTTGTTGTTGCATCATGCAGTGCATATACCCATTCATTTATCCGATCTGTCGGAATACTTATTACTATTGACTTGAACTCATTTTCTTCTATTCGGACCCAATCTGCCCTTGTGTCGTCTCAGCATCCCATCATTAAAACATACATACCATTTCCGCTCTTCAAATGCGCTACAGGATGCAGCACACATTATTCCTTTTCATTCCAATTTCAATCCAGTTCTGTCTGGTACTCTTGGGCCTAATGCAGGCATAGACGAAGAAAGATGCATGACGAAGAAAAGCCGAGTTGGACACTCACATTCTGGTCTTAAAATTTTATCTATTCCTTATTTTTCTTTTTCATTCAGAAATACTTACACAATAATTCCACCATTTCCTCTCACTCGTTTTTTTTACATTCAGTTTTTCATCTTGCAGGACTGGACTGGGAAACGGATTCGGACTCACGGATTGCATGCTACCAACTTGTCAACCGCTGTCACTGGCATGGATTGTATCCAGCGCATGCTTGTGGACTCAGTATACATCCACCCGAGCACGGACATGTTTTCGCAGTAGGCATGGACTTGCCCCCATTCTACATCACTGCTGCTCTGTTCTGCAGCGCCAGTGCAAGTCCTCCTATGTATCATTCTCCCATCCATCACCATAACCATGGAATCCAAGTCTGCTGCATTCGCACAGCCACTGACATACTCCACCACGGACTGTATATCTGTGCTATGCATCATCTGTCATCCATCATCATTCGCATTCAACTGTTGAACACACTTTCCATCCATTGCATCCATTCCAATCCGAGTCCAGCTCCATCGCATCCCCGATTTATGCCTGAGTCAATCTGACTGAGGACAGTCGGCATTCAAGTCCCTCTTGTTACGGTAGAGCGGTCTCCTAGTCCCTTTTCTTCTTTCCTTGCTCACTGGTACAACACTTAACCCTACTTACTCTATGATTACCATAGGTGAACCCCTGACCATAGGGTTAGCCAACCTCTTATCGCTTATCTCAGTACCAGTGAGGTCTTTCTTTGTTTACTCTTACTTATGTATGTTTTTCTTTCTGCGCCACTGCTCGATGCAGTAGCGCCCTTTGTCCTTCCCTGGCTCCCTCGGCCCCATGGCCTCCACAGGAGCCTTGGACTTCCACTTATATCTCTTGCGCATGGTAGCCTCATTGCTACCTTGCACTCACTTCTTTCGGCATGCTTGCATGCCTCTTTTGTCGGTTCGCACTCAACCACACCATTGTGGAAGTGCTCCCTTTCCTCTTCCAGCACATCCCTTTAGGATACGCTGGACCCTTTCCTCTTCCAGCAGATACACGTCCTTGGTCTGTGCTAGTGTACTGCCACCTGTGTACACTATATAAACCCTGGTGGAACCGGCTGGAAACCCCAGCTAGTTCTACGCAATCCACGCATATCTACTGGCATCCAGAGAGGTCCTCAGTCTTCGACACTTCAAGACTTTGCTTCACTCTCTGTGGTCTAAAGGTTGCCCCAAGACCTGCTCGCTGAGTTCTGGACTTAGGGCTGTAGACTCCGCATCTACGTTGTCCAGTGAAGTCCCGATGACAGCTATCTCTTTGGCTTGCCACTGAGATACCGTGTGCGTCGTAACAGGCCATCCAATTGTAACACTGCCCATCACCACCTCATATGGCAACATTCCATCAAGCACTCTGGTGGGCATTCAATTCTTTAACCAAACGGCATGACAGGCAGCCTCTCCCCACAGATATTTAGGCAGCCCACTCACATGCAACATGGCATGGATCTTTTCAAGAATTGTCCAGTTTAAACGCTCAGCAATGCTGTTATGTTGTGGGGTATTGTGCGCTGTTAAGCACTATTTGGTACCCTGCCACTGCAAGTACAGCATGAATTCTCTGCCATGGTATTCTCCCCTTCTATCCAAATGGAGAAGCTTTACTTTGGCAGCTAATTGATGGTCAAGCCAGGCCTCAAATCCCCGATATGCTTCAAATGTGGTGCTTTTCTGGCACAGCAAATGCATGTGAGTCAGCTGCATGTGATCGTCAGTAAATGTGACATAGTAATGCTGTCCTCCCAGCAACGCAATGGGCAATGGTCCCCAAACATCTGTGTGTTATGATGCACACGGTATCTCAGTGGCAAGCCAAAGAGATAGCTGTTGTTGGGACATTAATGGGCAATGCAGATATGGAAGCCTGCAGCCCTCAGTCCAGAACTATACAAGCAGGTCTTAGGGCAACCTTTAGACCACAGACAAGTGAAGCAAAGTCTTGAGGAGTTCGAAGACTAGGGCTCTCTGGATGCCAGTAGATATGCATGGATTGCATAGAACTAGCTGGGGTTTCCAGCTGGTTCCACCAGGGTTTATATAGTACACAAAGGAGTGGCTGTACTACTGGCATGTACATGCTTGAAGAGGAAAGGTCTGACATGTCCCAAAGAGATATGTCAGAAATAGAAAGGGAGCACTTCCACAAGGGGTGTGGTTGAGTGCAAAGGATAAAGGGAGCATGCTTGTAAGGGCAAGCATGCTAAAAGAAGTAAGTGTGCAGCAACAGTGAGGTTGCAATGTGCTGGAGATATAAGTGGAAGTCCAAGGTATCTGTGGAGGCTGAGGGGCCGCGGATGCCAAGGAAGGACAAGGGGCGACACTGCATCGAGCAGTGGCACAGAAAGGAAAACATAGGTAAGTAAGAACAAACAAAGAGAAACCTCACTAGTACTGAGGTAAGCGATAAGTAGATAGCTAACCCTATGGTTAAGGGTAAGTGTTATGATTCTTGTTTTGCCAACAACACTTCACACATCGCCATCTACACTAAATCTTCACTTTTGCATTAATATGCCTATCACTATGCTCTGGCTTACCCATATAACCCACATCAACGACCAGTAATGCCTCTATGACCTATGGCCAATGGGCTATGACTGTGTGAACCATAGTCATTTACACTAATATGCTAATGCCCACAACAGGAATCAACACTTCATCAATTCCCTTCATTTGTTTGTTCATGTTTACCTTTTTATAATTAACAAATCTATAGATGCACTTCAAGAAGCCTTTGACACAGCTTCTACTTCTATTTCATGTCCACGCTGTGCTTGGCTGTGCATCTCTTCTATCACAAGGCTATGCCTTCTTTTCATTTCTGCTCTGACTCATGTCAAGTCATCAAGGCTATACTTAATCTCTGTCTAGTGCCGCACACACTGCTTTGCTGTGCATTGCTATGCAACTGCAGATACCTGTGTAATGCTGTGCATTTACTATAAGTAGTATTTAGAAAGTGGTCTGATTGTTGAGTTACTATACCTAGTACACTATCGGTCAGATCTAGACACAATAGGTACAAACATGTAAAAGGTATATAAGACAATCGAGCCCACCAGAGAACTTCTGTCAAGTTCTCTGTTGGTTTCCCTCATAAAACCATCATGTTCACTTGTCCACTCTGTCTAAGTTGTTTGGTGTAGCCTAGGGTTATCCTGAGGTTGCAACAGTAAGCCTATGGTAGGTATGGGTTAAGTATTGTGCCAGTGAGCAAGGAAAGAAGAAAAAGGGGAGGGGCTCCTCTCTACTGTAACACTGTGTAGACAATATCCCCAGTGGATTCAGCCTGTGGACCAATGCATGTCTTTGCAATAGGTTTGTGTGTTGCCTTGGCATATACACATGACTCACAAAAGGTTCCTTGATCAATGGATTCATCGAATTTGAGACCGCTAACCAACCCCTTTTCCAGTAGACAGCATGCTGCAGACGGCACGATATGGCCCATCCGACAATGAAACTTAATCATGGTGACATGCTCAGTTGCCACAGATGCATAGTTGGCATCATGGATAACATGATACAGCCCTTTAGTCAAGCATGGTATCCATCCAATCATCTCTCAATCAGCATCACGAATGGTGCAGAAACCATTTGCAAAGGTTGTCAACAAGCCCATCTTGTCCAGGTGTCCAATCGACATGAGAGTATACCCTACCTCTGGTGAATATAACACCTCAGTTAATTGCAGCATCAAGGCATCCATTCCATTTGGAATCTTGACAATGAGGTCGCTGACACTGGTTGCACTGAACATTTGCTTGTTTGCAGCAGTGAACAACTTGGGCAGTATAGATTGCAAGTTCAACATATGATCACTGTTACGACGCAAGGTGACTGTCGCAGTGTGAACACTGGCATCTGTGCAAGTAACAATGGACACTCATGTTAGATATTATTCCGAATATGGTAGCTACTGATTACATAAGTGGTAGTTACATTGGACTACACTACCTTTACTATTACTTAGTGACTTACTGAGTATTCTACAGGTATTACCTTACACTAATATTATAGTGACTTACTGAGCATTCTACAACTCAATAAAGAGGTGTTGCTACAAGCATAACCAAGTGAAGGGAACTAAGGGAGCTCAAAGAGAGTCCCAGTCTCTGAGGAGGGGGGCGAGGAGAACACCAGTAATCACAGGTATGATTGTGTAGAACTAGCTGGGGATTCCAGCAGTTCCTGCAGGGTATTTATACTACAGGGAATATAGCACAGACCAATGATGTACAAGTGCTATGAAAGGGAAGAAAGGCCAAAGGGCCAAAGAGAGCATGCTCCAGAAGGAAGTGGACGAAAGGAGCATGCTAAGAAAAGGAATAAGAGGCATGCTACCAAAGGGAGCATGCCAGAAAGTCTATGGTAAAACATATGAAATAGTAAAGGCCTGATAGAGCTCCAAGGAGTCCATGGAGTCCAAGGAGGATGTCAGGAAAGGAAAGGAACTAGTTCTGCAAGAGAGGCAGTTGACTAGAAAGGAGAAAGGTAAGCACACAGTGCAAGCCTGGTGATAAGACCATGAGACAGCAGGAGCTGTATCACTGAATAAGGAAGGATCTGCTTGATCGGGAAGGCTATCAAGCTAGATTGAGCATCTCAGTGGTAGTAGATGCAAGGTTGAGGATGCCTGATGGTGATGGCCAATCAGGAAGGCGACGACAATTGTGAGAAGTACCGAGCAATGCTTAAAGTGTAAAGGTGGGACAGGTCATGGATGCAGGACAAAGGCAGGACCTATAAGGAGTGTGATGGGCATGTGTCCAAGGATGGCGGTGTTACGGTAGAGCGGTCCCCCTCCCCATTTTCTTCTTTCCTTGCTCACTAGTACAATACCTAACCATACTTACACTACGATAACCCCAGGCGAACCCCTAACCCCAGGGTTAGCCAACCTCTTACCGATTACCAAGTACCAGTGAGGCTTTACTCTTATTTCCCTTTGTTTACATATGCTTCCCTTTCTGCGCCACTGCTCGATGCAGTATCACCCTTTGTCCTTCCCTGGTTCCCCTCAGCCCCTCGGCCCCATGGGAACCACGGACTTCCACTTATATCTTTAATGCATGCCAGCCTCATTGCTGCTGCGCATCCCCTTCGTCTGGCATGCTTGCATGCCCCCTTTTGGCGGTTCGCACTCAACCTCACCTTTGAGGAAGTGCTCCCTTTCCATTTCCAGTGCATCCCTTTAGGATACGCTGGACCCTTTCCTCTTCCAGCAGATACATGCCCATGGTCTGTGCTAGTGTACTGCCACTCGTGTACACTATATAAACCCTGGTGAAGCTGGCTGGAAACCCCAGCTAGTTCTATGCAATCCACGCGTATCTACTGGCATCCAGAGAGTTCACTTCGCCTTCGACACCTCAAGGCTTTGCTTACTCTTCTGTGGTCTAAAGGTCGCCCCAAGACCTGCTCGCTGAGTTCTAGACTTAGGACCGTAGGCTTCCGCATCTACGTTGTCCAGTGAAGTCCCGACGACAGCTATCTCTTTGGCTTGCCACTGAGATACTGTGTGCGTCGTAACAGGCGGAGGCAGATGAGGGCCTGGAACAAAGGGACATGCCTGAAACAACCTCTCACAGTATGGAACTGCTAGGTTGTTCAAGTAGATACTAGGAGTACTTGTGCTCTGTAGGAGGGAAATCTCCAAGAGAACTAGACTGGGGAGTCCAGTTGCTCCTGGGGATTTATATACTCTTTCTACGTTTGTACATGTTGTGGCTAGATCTGTAGATACACTACTATACAAAGTAACCCTTAGCCCTGGGCATAGGGTATGAGTCATCTGCAGTCAATGCGCAGTCAGGCTGAGTCATAGATAAGACAGAGATTAAGTAGGCTGTACGATAAGAGTCATTATGAGTCATGAGGAGTCAGAATGAGTCAGAGCGGTAATTAAAGAAGCATAGCCATGAAATGGAAGCGATGCACAGCTGAGCACAGCACGGAGATTAAATAGAAGTAGAAGCTGTGTGTAGGCGTTACCATGGTGCATCGGAGTTTGAATCCATAAAAACGTAAATAAGTACAAACAAAGGAGAGAAACGATTAAGTCCTTTGACTTGTTGTGAGCCTTGAGCGCTTGTAGGTTTATGTAGGCTTTTGTACGCGTTATCTGGTGTTACAAGCGAAGGTTTTGTTACAATGCCTAGATAGGCATGTGGCGCTAACGGGGAAGTACTGGTGGCAGATAGTGCTTAGCCATATGGCAATGGGTAAGCAGTGGCAGTGATAGGGGCTATCCAGTGGCAAGCAAGTGCTAAGGAGCACAAGCGATGTTCCATATGAAGGGTTGCCTTCTAGGCCTATTGGTAGGTGTAGCAAGGGAGGTCCTTGTGGTGGTCTATACATGGTGTCCCATGTATGAGGGAGGCAACGGAGGAGGAGTGAAGAGGAGACAAGCGACGATGATGATGAGGAAAGCTATCTGAAAGAAGAAAAAGGTATGGGGGTTTCCATTACTGTAACAATCATGGTCTGGACTAATGTGCTGGGTGATGCCCAAGTCATATAACTCAACACAGTGAGTATCTGCGGGACATTCACTAACTCCCATTGCAGGGTTTTCTGTGTAGCAACTGTAAGGCTCAGTTGACTATGACAAGCAACTATAGATTACCTGTAGCAACTGTAAGGCTACAGGAATGTAAGTAAGGTGTATAGGCCTTGTGTAAATGTCTTACCTCAGTTGACTAT
>JBBPSY010000041.1:0-31483 GCA_038093855.1 Rugiboletus extremiorientalis
CTGTAGCCAAGAGTATGTACTATATTTAGTCCCACCAAAGTTAAGTGATATTCCCACCCCTTCTTATGTCATGCCTCATACATTGCATTTTTGTGAAACATTGAAAGAGTTTATGGAGTCACTGTATACTACAGGGATGGAGCATAACTAAGCAAGGAGATGAGCTCAATGGAGCAAGTCAACTACCAGGCCAACTTGGACAATGGTACTGGAAAGTGAAGCAACCAATGGTAGGAGAGGAAAGACACACAGAAAGGAGGATCTGAGGGAATGGAACAGAGTCCAAGATGACTTGAGAATGTCCAATCAGGAAGGTGACAATGGATTAGGAGAAGTACCAGGCAATGCCAGAAGAGGCAATGTGGAACAAGCCAAGGATTGGGACAAAGGGAGACCAAAGGGGAAGTGGGCACAAGCCCAAGGACTATGAGAACAAGGGCAACTATGGAACAAAGGGACATGCCTTGATAGGCATGTGGTGCTGTTGGGTTAACCATGGTTCAGATAGGTACTTGGCTATCCCTGGAATAGGAAACATAGACAAGTGGTGATGGTGATAGGGGTCATTTGGGAGATGAGCGAGTGCTAAGAGTTATGAGTGATGTTCCAGATAAGCACTAACCTTCTAGGCCTAATGGTAGGTATAGCATAGCATAGTCTTGGAGCCAGTCTAAGGCAACAATGTCCCATGTGGATGAAGGTGGAAGAGTGAGGGAAGACAAGTGATGACGAGGAAAGCCAATCAAAGAAAGAAAAAGGTATGGGGGTACTCATTATTGTAACACTCCCCCCCTTATGAACTGGCACTACATCTGAAAATACCCCCACCCAACTGCCACCTACCATGCCAGCATATCATCATATACACTGACAGCTCCTGTCTCTACAACAGGAAAAAAAATGCCCAATGCAGCAGTGGCATATACTTTGGAGATAATCACCCCCTCAATGCCACTGTCAGAGTCCCCAGCAAAGAACAATCAAATCAAACAGGTGAAATCACAGCCATTCTAATTGATCTACAAGGCACTGACCCTACCACCCCCTTCACATTCATTACAGACTCACGCTATACAATGGACAGCCTAACTACACACCTCCTATCCTGGGAAGACAAAGGCTGGGTTGAAACTCAAACCAAAAATAGTTCCAAGCCACAGCCTATCACCTACACAAATAATCTGCAGAAATCACCTTCAAATGGATCAAAGGCCATGCAAACTTCCTGGGTAATACACAGGCAGACACCCTAGCAAATACTGGGGTATGCAAACCTGACCCTGATACAATCAATACTGATGTACTCCAAAACTTTCACCTTCAGGGCACCAAAGTGGCAACCTTAACACAATCCACCACCTATGAAGCTATCTCACACAAGTGAATACTCCCCTACAAGAGATCAACACTAATGAACTTCAACATTGCCGACACACCATCCATGAAATAACCCAATCAATGGAAACTGACCAATCAATCTGGGTAAAAATCCACCACACCAGGTTCTGCAAGCCCATGAAAAACTTCCTCTACCAAGTGCTCTACCACTCTCTCAAAATAGGCTACTTTTGGAGCACTATCCCAACCTACAGTATGAACACCAAGTAAAATGCTCCCTCTGCCATGATGAAATAGAAACTCTAGAACATATCCTACTCAAATGCCATAGTCCCATATGCTCAACAATCTGAAATATAACTACTGAACTATGGCCAACAGAGTTTCCCCCCTGGCTGCATGTCACCATAGATACCATCCTCAGCTATGGCTCCCTATCCTTTGCACCCTAACAACATCCTAACCCAACACTAGGCTACCCACCTCATATGGGCCCTACACTGCAAACATGCTATTGGTGGCAAGATCATGATGACACAAACCATGAAATCATATTGGCTATACAAAATTAACCAAAGAATCCACATTGACTACCACCTCACACAACACATTAAATGGACCAAAACCTTGCAAAGAACCATTAGCTCTACATGGCAACATCTTAAAATATTACAACACCCCCACTGTTACAATATAGGCGGGCACCATACCTTTTTCTTTCTTTGGTTAGCATTTGTTGTCACTTGTCTCCCTCTCGCTCCTCCTAGTATGCATTCCTTGTCCACCTGGGACATTGTCACCATAGACCAGCACCAAGACTACACCTTGCTACATTTACTGATAGACCTAGAAGGTTACCACTTCAGCCAAGACATCCCTCGTATCTCTACACTTGCTTGTCTCCCAGATAGCCCCTATCATCACCACCACTTGCCTACATCCCCTATTCCTGGGATAGCCAAGTACTCTATCCGAACCCTGGTAGTTCCCTGTCACCACCACATACTTATCAAGGCATGTCCCTTTGTCATTAGTCTCATCCTTGTCATTGTAGTCCTCAGGCTCGTGCCCGAGCCACTCCTTTGTCCATAGATCCTGGATGCATTCCACTCCACCTCTTTAGGCATTGCTCAGTACTTCTTATGATCTGTTGTCATCTTCCTGATTGGTCATCCTCAAGTCATCTTGAACTCTGTTCCATTCTCTTGGACCCTGTCCTCACTCACACCATCAGGCTTCCTCAACATCGCTTCTAATACCTCTGTGATGCTTCATCATTCCTCATCCGGCTTGATACCTTTCCACATCAAGTGGATCCTTTCCTTGTTCAGCACTACTACTCCCGCAGCAACACCTTACTCCTTGCTGATAGCATGTTGCTCCTTCGCAACACTAATCTTTACTTTCTAGTCAACTGCCACTGTTGCAAAACTAGAACCCTTTCCTTTTCTGTCATGCTCCTCTCGGACATGATAGACCTTTAATCTTTCTAGACACTTTCTCTTCGAGCATGCTCTCTTTGGTCGCATGTCTTGTCTTTCCCTTTATGTCTATCTCTCTTACCATTGGTCATGCTCCTTCCAGTAGCATAATTGCCTATATCTAGCATGCCATTTATATCCTAGTCCTGTAGTATATAAACCCTGCTGCAGAACTGCTGGCTCCCCAGCTAGTTCTATGCAATCTACCCTGTGATTACTGGTGTTCACTCACTCCCCCTCTCATAAGACTGAGGCTCTCTTTGAGTCCTCCTAGTTTACTTCGCCTTGGTTACACTCATGGACACACATCTTAACTGATGTCCGTGGTTACTTGCACAGATGCCAGTATTCGCACTGTGACAGTCACCTTGTGTTGTAACACCCACACCCATGGATGGCCCACTGCCAATGAGGGTTTAGTGGGTATCAGCCTACCACAGCCCTCTGCAGACTGAGGCAACCCAGTAGTTGCATAGAGTCCCATATCCTACATACTGCAGGGCATGCATAAGCACATTGTCTCCTTGGACCAGCCCCCTCACTTAGAGGTTACTGCTTTTAGTGATTATATAGGGCTTGACTAGTCAGTTGCTATATAATATTATCACTTGTTAAATAAATAAATAAAAAAACCACTTTTTTATTTTTTATTTTATTTTTTAATCCATTTATTGGGGAAGTGGGATTGAAACAGTAGGGGAGGGGTTGGGTGCCATCCACATGGATAGCAAAGTCTGATAATGTACAGAAACTGCAATGTGTAAGCCAATAGTTCACACTATATTACATCCTGTGCTAATGCACTCCATCCCCTAACTGGTTACCATGAATCTCAGATTGTTTCAGTTGAAATTTCTCTGACTTCTTGCCACTGAGTAACACTCTGCCCCCACATCCAGTGTGACTTACACATGGCAGCCAAAGGGCTTCAAGGATGGTGAGCATTTGTGTCATTGAGGCTCCAGACCATCTATGAGCTCAAACAGTTGGTACTGGAGTGGTACAAGCATGTATGTGATGCAACTTTGGAACTTGGTTTCAAATGGAGTGACTTGTCTGATCATTGTTACGGTAGAGCGGTCCCCCAGCCCTTTTTCCTCCTTTCTAACTCACTGGTACAATACCTAACCATACTTACACTACGATTACCATAGGCGAACCCCTAACCATGAGGGTTAGCCAGCCTCTTACCACTTATCTAAGTACTAGTGAGGCTTTACTCTTGTTTCTCTTTACTTACATATGTTTTCCTTTCTGCGCCACTGCTCGATGCAGTGTCGCCCTTTGTCTCTCCTTGGTTCCCCCTCGGCCCCATGGCCTCCGCGGGAACCTCAGACTTCCATCTATATCTCTTATGCGCAGCAACCTCGTTGTTGTCCCGCATCTACTTCTTCCGGCATACTAGCATGCCCCTTTTGTCGGTTCACACTCAACCATACCTTTATGGAAGTGCTCCCCTTTCCTCTTCTGGTGTATCCCTTTAGGATATGCCAGACCCTTTCCTCTTCCAGCAGATACACTATCATGGTCCATGCTAGAGTACAGCCACTCATGTACTCTATATATAAACCCTGGTGGAACCGGCTGGGAACCCCAGCTAGTTCTATGCAATCCACACATATCTACTGGCATCCAGAGAGTCCACTTCGCCCTCGACATCTCAAAGGCTTCGCTTCCCTCTCTGTGGTCTAAAGGTCGCCCCAAGACCTGCTTGCTGAAGTTCTGGACTTAGGACCAAAGACTCTGTATCTTTGTTGTCCAGTGAAGTCCTGACAACAGCTATCTCTTTGGCTTGCCACTGAGATACCGTGTGCGTCATAACAATCATGCCCATTGTCTCCACAGAAATTACTACTCCATGCTTTAGTACATTGCATATTTAGCAACTAGTTTGTCTGTTCCATGCACAGCAGTTGCTTTGAGTGGAGAGACAATGCTGAAATTGGCCAAAGCAACTACCCTTACATAAGTCTACTCAGGCCAGTTGCAGAAAAGCCTTTCTAGTCTGTGTTGCGATTCATTGTACGCCTACCATAACTTTATTCTACATGCATCAAGTCCTCGTATTACACCCTAAGCATGAGTGGTAGTATACACTTGGACCCTACTCAGGACGTTGTAACAGAAGTGTACATACTTCGTCTCTTTTTCGTTTTGTTTGTACTTGTTTATCTTTTTATGGAACTCTGCTCCAAACTCTGACGTACCATTGTTTGGCTATGTTTACATTATTATGTGAGATCGCCGTCTGCGATTTGCTTCTATGTTTCATCACTCTTCTTTTCATTTCCGTCTCACACATGTATCAGTAGATGGTTCTCTTCTCTTTTAATTACTGTCATGCTTCCATTCCTTTAATCACCGCTCCATGCTTCTCTTCTTTCTGATACACATGTTCACCTCACGTCTTTAATCTCCGTCTATGACATAGATACCTCATGTATTTAATCTCCGTTGTTTGTAACGTACAAACAGTAGAGTAGTATTTAAGCAATGCCAGTCCAACCGAGAACTCCAGTCAAGTTCTCTGTTGGGTTCCCCTAACACAGTTCACTTGTCATCTTTCTAAGTTTGAGTGGTGTAACCTGGGGCTTGTCTTAGGGTTGCAACAGTCTGTTGCAACCCAGGAATAAACCTAGGCTACACCACTATTACTTGGAAGAGGGGACAAGTATAATTGCTGGGGAAACCAACAGAGAACTTGACTGGAGTTCTCGGTTGGGATGGCATTGCTTAAATACTACTTTACTGTTTGTACGTTACAAACAACGGAGATTAAATACATGAGGTATCAACGTGTCAAACGGTGATTAAGTACACGAGGTGAGACGCATGTAAAATGGAAGCATAGCGGTAATTAAAAGAGAAGAGAAGCATACGTGATACATGTGTCGAAAGAAGAATGATGAAACATGGAAGCGAATCGCAGACGGCGATCTCGCATAATAATGTAAACATAGCCAAACAACCGGTACATCGGTACGGTCAGAGTTTGGATCGGAGTTCCATAAAAAGATAGACAAGTACAAACAAAGCGAAAAAGAGACAGAGTATGTAGAACTCCTGTACAACGTCCTAGGGTTAGGGTCCGAGCGTATGCTACCACTCATGCATAGTGTAGAGAGCGAAGGACTTAGTGCATAGAATAAAGTTATGCTTGTGGGCGCACGACGAATCGCAACACAGTCTGTTTCTTCAGAAATAAGCATCCTGTTGAGGAATCAGTGACAGTTTCAAGCCCAACTTTGACAAACCTCACATGACTCTGAGCACCATAAAGAGCAGGAATACTACAAGTAGATCTGTTACGGTAGAGCGGTCCCCTTCCCCTTTTTCTTCTTTCCTGACCCACTGGTACAACACTTAACCTTACTTACGCTACAATTACCACCAGCAAACTCCTAACCCAGGAGTTAGCTATCCTTTTATCGCTTACCTCAGTACCAGTGGGGTTTACTTCTCTTTATCCTTGTTTACTTATGTTTCCCTTTCTGCGCCACTGCTCGATGCAGTGTCGCCCTTTGTCCTTCCTTGGTTCCCCTCTGCCCCATGGCTCCGCGGGAACCTCGGACTTCCATTTATATCCTTAGCGCATGCCAGCCTCATTGCTGCTGCGCACCCTTTCATCTGGCATGCTTGCATGCCCCTTTTGTCAGTTCGCACTCAACCTCGCCATTGAGGAAGTGCTCCCTTTCCTCTTCCAGCATATCCCTTTAGGATACGCTGGACCTTTCCTTTTCAAGTACTTACATCGCTTGGTCCGTGCGCGTACTTGTACCTTATATAAACCTTGGGAGAACCGGCTGGGAAACCCCAGCTAGTTCTACGCAATCCACGCGTATCTACTGGCATCCAGAGAGCTCGCTCCGCCTTCGACAACCCTAAGGCTCCGCTTACTCTTCTGTGGTCTAAAGGTCGCCCCAAGACCTGCTAGCTGAGTTCTGGACCTAGGACCAAGGGCTTCCGTATCCTTGTTGTCCAGTGACGTCCCGACGACAACCATCTCTTTGGCTTGCCACTGAGATACCGTGTGCGTCGTAACAAGATCCACCAATAATGGCAGACACTCTCAACAGCTTTTGCATTTCAGTGTATGTACAGTATTGCAAGGGACAGATCACACTCTATTACACTCCACATGGAAATCACATGGGAGACATGAATCCTGAGGAGATTGAAACTGCATGCATACAAGGTCCATTACAAGGTCAAAATCCATGTGAAGCCACTAGATAGATAAACAAGCATTTTGGTACTTTCAAGACAATCAATATCAATGATGTAAAGTTTTACAAGGCTGCTGAGCCACTATGCAAGAGGGAAGAAGCAATCAAGGAGCAGGACACACATGCATGGCAACAAGTGAAAAAAAATAAAGAAAAAAAACATCTCTGTTTTCTCATGTAGGTAGCCAGAGACAGATAGAGCTATTGAGCAGCAGCTCTGACTCTACTACTGTAGCTCTGCATTCTCAGAGAAGTCAGACTCTGATCCAAAAGAGGATGGTAAGCACTAAAGCACTTGATGACATCATTATCTTCCAACATGAGCCTCTTCAGTTCTAATATTCAAAGCCAAGAAGACCATGTCTGTTCAAGCATCAAGCCAATGCAATAGTAAGTCCAGCAATGCATACTAGATACATTATCATTCAATCAATCTCATGAAAATGCAGCAGTAGCATCCTTATCCAAAGGTCCTTCTCTAAAAAAGGCTTGGATTGTAGAAATCAATGGATTCTACTATCATATACAAAATGACTAATCATGATCACAGAATGCAGTTGGATGGTGTGCTCCTCCAAGCTATAGGTAGCTCTCTGACTCATTCCTATGTAATTAAAGTTCATGGTTATTTTAAAATGATATGCTGACAGCCAAAATTGTTGTTGCTGTGATCAAGAATCTGGCTGGCTGCAATAGTTATTATGTCAAATATGTGAATACAGCCAAGCATTGATCTGATGTCTGATGCTTGGATTGTAGCTACTATATGTCAAAACACTGCCAGTAAGTGTTTGAGCACTTGATGTTCTCTTTAACTAATTTACTCACTGAAACAACCTCTCACAGTGCTGAGCTGCTAGATTGTTCAACTAGAAACTAGGAGTAGAGGATCTCTGTAGGAGGGAAATCTCCAAGAGAACTAGACTGTCAAGTCATCACTCCTGGGGATTTATATATTCTTTCTACATTTGTCCATATTGTGGCTAGATCTAGAGATATACTATTATACAAAGTAACCCTTAGCCCTGGGCATAGGGTATGAGTCATCCACAGTCAATGCACAGTCAGGCTGAGTCATAGATAAGATGAAAATTAAGTAGGCTGTGCAATAAAAGTCATTATGAGTCAGAATGAATCAGAGCAGCAATTAAAGAGGTATAACCATGAAATGGAAGTGATGCACAACCAAGCATAGCACAGAAATGAAATAGAAGTAGAAGTTGTGGTGAAGGTATTACCATGGTGCATCAGAGTTTGAATCCATAAAAATGTAAACAAGTACAAACAAAGAGACAAAATGACCAAGTCCATTGACTTGTAGTGAGTCTTTAATGCATGTACACTTGTGTAGGCTTTTGTACATGTTATCTGGTGTTGCAAATGAAGTGTTTGTTATCCTCACTGATGTCATAGAATACAGCGAGCCAAGTACCTTCATGGACTTTTTTTGTCAACTTAGAGATGAGCTCTATGTTGCGATTCATCATGTGCCTATACGCATAACTTTATTTCTATGCACAAGTCCTCACTCTACACTATGCTTGAGTGGTAGTATATGCTTGGACCCTAACCCTAGGACATTGTATAGGAGTTCTACATACTCTGTCTCTTTTTTACTTTGTTTGTATATGTTTACCTTTTTATGGAACTCCGATTCAAACTCTGACTGTACTGATATGCCAGTTGTTTGGTTATGTTTACATTATTATGTGAGATTGCCGTCTGTAATTCGCTTCCATGCTTCATCACACTTCTTTTAATTTCTGCTCCACACATATATCATGTATGCTTCTCTTTAATATCCATCATGCTTCCATTTCACATGTGTTATGCCTCACGTATTTAATTACCGTCTACCTCATGTATTTAATCTCCGTTGTTTGTAACATACAAACAGTAGAGTAGTATTTAAGCAATGCCAGACCAACCGAGAACTCCAGTCAAGTTCTCTGTTGGATTCCCCAACACTTTCACTTGTCCCTTCTATTGAGTTATAGTGGTATAGCCTGGGATTTATCCTTGGGTTGCAATACTCTGCCTGTCCAACTAACCTGGGCTTGGGATATTTCACTATATTCTGGAGTTGATGGTAGTGTTCCATTGCAGAGGCACAATGTTCACATAGAGAGTGACAATGATAATTACCATTATAGAGGATTATGGTATGCTTTTTGCCTGATTTTTACTTTTGGTCAGCACAGGGTTCCATTAGCTGTGATTTGTGAACAGGTCAGGGATCATTGGACATAATGAGGACTTTTCCACATATGTTTCATTGGATCCAATGATGATAGCATTTTTCATCACCTTGTTTGAAAGTCCATGTGTGTTTCCATCAGTCTTGATGGATTTTCAATGTTTCTGTTCCACTTTTTGATTATTGATTGTCTAAGCAACCATGTTAGGCCCTTGTCCAAAGTCATTGTTGTCCATGGGGCCAATTGATGCATAGCCTAGGAGAGCCATTTTGTTCAACTTGTTGAATGTGATCAAACAGAAGTTGCATTTCAATTTTTCTGTGCTTGGACATACACAACAGCTTCAGGATCTTCCTCTACCTCATTCTCTTCCACAAGAGCTTTCTCTTCCTTGTTCTCATTGTCTTCATTGTTGTTCTCATCCTGATCTATGTTCTCATTCTTATTTCTATCATGGTCAATGCCAATGTTTTCCTTGTTACATGTCTTCACTCTCATTATTAGACAGGTTCATCTGCAAGAAAATGATGAATGTTCAAACACTTCTTAGGAATGGTTTATTATTGCTCACTGCCATGTTCTGCTCTATTTTTGTGGTGGCTATGCTTTTTCATTGAGGGCTTGCCTGTGTGATGGTGTCAACACACTGGTCATGGAGAAATATGATAAAATTTTACACTGAGCATCTCCACAATGACATCTGCAGCCATGCTATCATCATCAGCTGCTTAATTATCTGTAATTGAAGCTACATTGGTGGTATTATTTCCAGCAGCAGGCTAGAGAGAAACATATGTAGATACATAAATGTTTGTGTACTTGAAAACAAGTTAGACTTCACATACCATGACTGATTGGTCTGTCTGCATGACAGATACATCACTGCTCTAGTAGCAGCAGGCTATAGAGAAGAAGAGAGAAAGAAAGATAACAACCTGAGTACTTGTTGACCAGCTAGAGTTTACATGCCATGGCTGGTTGGTGTTGCAACCCAAGGGATTCCCTAGGTCACACCACTATCACTTAATGGAGGAGTAAGTAAAGCATTGATCAAGGAAATCAACAGAGAATTTCACTGGAATTCTTGGTTAGGATGCATTAGTTTATATACTAATACATGATATACAAGTCTACCATGAGGCAACATAAATTAAAAGAAGCATAGAAGCAAACTACAAACAGTGATCTCACATAAAAATGTCAATATAACCAAATAACTGGTGTATCAGTATGGTCAGAGTTCAAAACAGATTTCCATAAGAAGGTAAATATGTACAAACAAATGCAAAAAAAGAATGAAGTATGTAGAACTCTTGTACAACATCCTAAGTAGGGTCCATGCATATACCACTGCATTAGCATAAGGTATAACAGACTTAATGTTGGATTCTGGCAAGCATGCACACTGCTGCCACCAATACTGGACACCACCATTGCTAACACTTAGCTCTTCCCTAGTTCATTCCCAGTACATATGATATGATAGATACACAAGTGGGCAGTACACCACACTGCCCCAGGATCTTCATTCCTCCACTACAACCCTTCATTGTAGGGATATACCCCCTTTTATTTTCCCCTCTGCCAAAGTACATATATGAGCCAGTATATAGCTTTGCTGTTACCAGTGTAACACCTCAGTCTGTTGTCCTCCAACAATGACTGAGGTGAGCCTCCAAGTATTGACCACTATAACACCATGCTGATCAAGTATATAGTTATCTTGTGTCTGTTATGAGACACACGGTTTCTCAGTGACAAAGTCAAGAGATGCCTGTTGTCAGGACTTCACTGGACACTACAAGTGCGAAAGCTCATAGTCCTAAGTCCTAAGATACTAGTAGCAGAGTTCTGGGTGCTCTGAGACTGTTACAATTCTCATTTGGCCAACGATACTTCACACATCGCCATCTATACTACATCTTCACTTTTGCATCAATACGGCCATCGCTACACTCTGACCTACTCGTATAACCCACGTCAACGATCAGTAACGCCCTAATGACCCATAGCCAACGGGCTACAACTACGTTAACCCTACCATACAACAATAATGAGCTTTGCTCACAACAGGAATCAACACTTAGTCAATTCCTCTCATTTGTTTGTTCATGTTTACCTTTTTATAATTAACGAATCTACAGATGCACTTCAAGAAGCCTTTGACACAGCTTCTACTTCTATTTCATTTCCGTGCTGTGCTCAGCTGTGCATCTCTTTCATCACGAGGCTATACCTTCTTTTCATTTCTGCTCTGACTCATGATGAGTCATTGAGGCTATGTTTAATCTCCGTGCTGCACACGACTGCGCATTGCTGCACAACTGCGGATTCCTGTGTAATGCTGTGCATTACTATACTTAGTAGTTAGAAAGTGGTCTGATTGTCATATTACTATACCGAGTACGCTATCAGTCAGATCTAGACACAATAGGTACAAACATGTAAAAGGTATATAAGCCAATCGAGCCTACCAGAGAACTTCAGTCAAGTTCTCTGTTGGTTGCCCTCACAAAACCTTCGTGTTCACTTGTCCATCCTAAGTCGTTAAGTTTATTATTAGTGGTGTAGCCTAGGGTTTATCCTGAGGTTGCAACAGAGACCACATGAAGGGAAGCTTAAGTCTGTGATAGCAAAAACTTAGAGGTTCCTGACTTTGCCAGTAAATATGCATGGATTACATAGAACTAGCTGGAGAGCCAGTTCTACTACTAGGGGTTTATATAGGGTACAAAGGGGGCTGTATCTGGCAGCTGTATACTTAAAAGGGGAAATGGTCTGCTGTACCAAAAGGGGAGTACAGTGGAAAAGGAAGTATTCCAGGTCTGCAAATGGAGGCAGTTGTCTGGGAAGGATATAAAGGTCTGAGCAAGGAGGCTGCAGACAGATAAGGTAAAAGAGTCTGTGACAGCAGTGGCTGTTATGGAATAGGAAGAATGCAATGCTGCAAGGAGACAGTGGCACAAAAGAGGAAAGTATGACAAGGAAAGACATAATGCAACAGCATAATAGGTAAGGGACCTAGCTATGCCCATAAAAGGATGGGATAAGTAGGTTGGGTGTCATACCAAGTGCAAAGAAAAGAAGAAAATGGGGAGGGGGACTGTGATATTATAACAGTGTCTAGGTAAATACATAGTCCATTGTCCTCCAACAACGACTGAGTTATCTTGTATCTAATCATTGTGCTCCCAGTACAAATCACTTTAATCTTCACACTGAAGGTAGGCCACACAATGAATTGCAACATTACCCCCCTTCTAGAGATCAACTTCCAGGCAATCCACAAAGGTGCAAGATGTAGCTGATGTAAGATTGTTGTAGACCATAAAAAGACTGTTGAAGTCCATTCGTGTCATCCTTAGCTTTCTGGGAGCATTCAGATGTTTTAAATAAAAGTCACAAATTGCCTCTTTGGCATGGGTAAGATTCTTCATGGGTTCCCACATTCTGTCCTTGTTACAATATCCCTTTCAATGCATGAGGTATACAAGAACATAACCCTTGAGTCTGAAATCAACAATGTAACTGACCACAAACTCTTTGGAATCATTGATAATAATAGGACCAGGCTTGTAGCTCTGCTGACCCAGTAATAGTCCTTTATAAGGTTTGACCCTTGATATGTACAGTATATTAACTGTAGAATGGATTTTCATAGATCACAGGAGCTTAAGCTCTACTGTATTGGATCCATGTATAGATATGAGATACTCTGGAGCTTCCTTCAGATGCTCCAGATCTCTTCTTAATCAGAGTACATTTCTTTCAGGAAGTCCTCAGACTTTTGAAGCAAGACCCTTATGATCTTGCTTCTCCTCTTGGCTGTCATATTCTTTTTAGACCACTCTTCTTTCAGAAGTCCAAGGACTTCACAGCAGACCCTTATGGTCTACTTCCTTATTTCCCTTTGCCCTCACCCTTCACCTTGGGTCTAGGGCTGTATTATAGCTTATATAGCTAGGGATCTTGCTATAGCTTCCCTAGCTTATTCTATGTAGATCTCAGTTTAACTGTGTGTTGTCCCTAAGCTTGCTAGACTCATTCCTTGTCTAGCTCCCCCACTCCTAGAACCATACACCTTTGAGATTCACAAGGGATAACTTGTTTCCTTGTCCATTGCCTGCACTCTCCACTGTCTGCCTAAGGAAGGCCCATCAGAGCTGACCTTGAGGCTGGTTCTCTTTGCCACTCACTACCTCAATATCTCTTCACTATTCTCTCACAGCTATTCAATACAGTGCCTACTATCTATTGTGAGAGCATTCTCACTTGACAATCAGCAGTTAAGCTCATGTGTAACACTACCTGTTATTATATGTAAATTGTGCCAGTGTAAGCCAGTCCAACCCCATGTTCTGCTTCTCTATACAGAACATGTGGCAATACTGCTGGAGATCCCTGTTCACACACTCAGTTTGTCTGTCAGTCTGAAGGTGAAAAGTTGTCAACATGCACAGCTGAATTCCCAGCATTTTTGCCAGATCTTGCATGATGTGAGAAGTAAATTGTGGTCCTCTATTGGATATAATAGATTGTGGGAGTCTGTGGGTTTTCCATGTGTTATCTTGATAAAGTTTGGCTGTCTCTGTTACACAAGAGTATTGTGTTCATTCTACTGTTACATGAGAGCATACTGCTAGGGTCATTGACTCAGTTAAGAGGATGACTGGTCAATGGAGCAGTGGAGGCTCAAGGGAGAGAATAGTATACATGTATACTGTGGCAGATACTGGTCACAAGGCAAAGTGAGGAGTGTACACTCAAGGGGTATGACACTATTAGAGAGAAGCGAGAAAGGCCAACAAAGGAGGCCTTGGCAATAGGAGCAGTTCCTGCCAGCTGAAAGACACAGGAACAGAAAAGAAGACTCTTGAGGAACATAATCTACTGGACACCATGTCTATAGGAACACACCTGTTGTCGGGAATGAAGAGGACAAGATCCACTGGATAGACATCCATGGGAACACACTTGTCAGGGTGGCTGTGCATGGGAAGAAGGGAGCTTCCTCTAACAGTGCGATGGAGGAGAGACAAGGGTGAGGGACAAGCCCTTGGAGCATCAACATTCTAGCAATAGGCTGAGATTGTGTAGAATAAGCTAAAGAATACAGAGCAGTATCTTGAGCTTATATACTACTTGGCAACAACCCTGGGCCCTAGCCCTATGCCCAAGAAGAAGAGAAGCAGGGCAGAGGGCAAGACTAAATAAGTATACAACCCTGGGTCCAACAGAGTCAAGGGTAAAAAGGAAGCATGACTCTTGTAGAGTCATGCACTGAAATCTGTGGAGTTTTCAGAAAGGGAACTGTCCAGAAATAGAATGATAACCCTGAGCCCAAGAAGATCAGAAGTACCTGCAGGGCAAGGGGTTCTGGGATAAGATAACAGATGACTTGACAGAAGTCATCCCATAGGAGAGCATCTGTTATGATTCTCACTTCGCCATCTACACTACATCATTACTTTTACACTAATATGCCCATTACTATGCTTTCGCCTACCAACATAACCCACGTCAACGCTCAGTAATGCCCTTATGACCCATAGCCAATGGGCTACAACTATGATAAACCTACTAAAGCACGCTAATGATCTATGCTTACAACAGAAATTGACACTTAGTCGATTTCCCTTCATTTGTTTGTTCATGTTTACCTTTTTATAATTAACAAATCTATAGATGCACTTCAAGAAGCCTTCGACATAGCTTCCACTTCTATTTCTTCTATTTCATCTCTGTGCTGTACTCAGCTGTGCATCCCTTCTATCATAAGGCTATGCCTTCTTTTCATTTCTGCTCTGACTCACATTGAGTCATCAAGGGTATACTTAATCTCCACCTAGTGCTGTGCACAACTATGCTTTGCTGTGCAATGCTGCAGACTATGCATTGCTATGCATTACTGTGCACTGCTGCACGTTACTATACTTAGTATTTAGAAAGTGGTCTGATTGTCCAGTTACCATACCTAGTAGTCGATTGGTCAGATCTAGACACAATAGGTACAAACATGTAAAAGGTATATAAGACAATCGAGCCCACCAGAGAACTTCAGTCAAGTTCTCTGTTGGTTTCCCTCATAAACCACTCTGTTCACTTGTCCATCCTAAAGTTGTTAAGTTTGTTGTTAGTGGTATAGCCTAGGGTTTATCCTAAGGTTGCAACAGCATCCAGGCTTGGGGTTGGAATGGAGAGTCACTGGTGCAGTTCATTGATGAACTGCACAGCACTAATGGATCCTAGGGAAAAAGTGGACCTACCATAGGTAAGGCTATCTAATTGTAACATCCACAATCTTTGTGAATGAACAGACCATGGGAAACTTACCAAATAAGGAAGGTGCTGAACTTAAGTTCAGCCTATGTTTGACTCATGTTTGGTGCTTTACTCCTGTCTTTATACAGCTTGAAAACTCAAGGCAAAGTTGGGATTTACACTTGAGGAGATCTAGAAACAATGCTAGGTGGCATAGAACCAGCTAGAGGACATGGGTGTTCTACTGCCCTACTTATATAGCTCATTTGGTGAAGGGTAAGAGTATGGGGGAGATAAGGAAGTAGGGCAGAGGGTAAGCAAACCATATGGATTCCATGATGCAAGTAGAGAGAAGGATAAAATGGGATAGCTGTGCAGTATGCTGACAGACTGCACAGTTGTTTCAGTTAAGACAGGAATTTGACACATGTGAAATGGAATAAGAGATAGTGTGACTCATCATGAGTCATGATGTACTTCAGTAGTACTGGAAGTCTAGAAGGGAATGGGGTTTCAGTTTCATAATACAAGTAATGAGCAAGAACAAAAATAGTAGGGTCTGGCCTTAAGCTCCACTCAGCCAGGTAAGGATGATGTCATCTTTGTATTGGATAGGGGTGAATGGAGGGGAAACCACCATGGCTAGAGTGGAAACTGTAACAGTTTCCAGGCTAGTGACTTTCTTCACCATGGGAATAAAGATAACTTCCTTCAAGAACTGATCAATGGTGACTAATATGGATGTGAACCCATTGGTCTCAGGTAAGTCCATGATAGAATCTACTGAGATATCCTGCCAGGGACCAGCTGGAACAGGATTGGATTGCAACTTGCCAGAAGGGGGATGATTGGATGGCTTCATCTGTGTGCATCTTTTGCAATCTGATATATAGTTGGAAACATGTGCTTTGATTTCCTCCCACATGTAGTACTGCATAATTAATTCCTATGTCTTCTGGGAATCTGTGTCCCATAATAGGAGAATTGTTATGATGCACATAGTATCTCTAAAACATGAGCTGAGAGACTTCCTGTCATTGGGACTTCACTGGGTCTTACAAGTATGAAGCTTGTAGCCCTATGTATGTTCAAAGACACTAGCTTAGCTGTGCTCTGGATGCACAGAGACCTGTGATGAGGAAGTGGAGTCTTGAGGGAGCTTAAGACAGAGCAACCAAGTTGTATGCCAAAAGATACACATGGATTGTGTAGAACTAGCTGGGGAGCCAGTTTCACCAGTAGGGAGTTTATATAGTATATCAGGGGTAGTACTCAGTGTGTATATACTGGAAGAGGTAAAGGATTCACTATACTGTATGGAGACAGTATAGCAGAAGGGGAAAGAGTCCAGTTCTGCAATGGAGGCAGTTGACCAGGAATGGTAAAAGGTCCATGACAGCAGAGACTGTTATAAAGGGAGAAAGGGGTCTGATACTGCAAAGGAGGTAGTAGAGCAGAAAGGATAAAAGGTCCATGACAGTGGAGGCTGTTACAGAAAGGGAAAGGAGCCAGCACTGCAAGGAGGCAGTGATGCAGAAAAGGAAAGAGAAGATATACTATAAGTGCAAAAGAGGAAACATAGACACAAGGCAGATAAGTACCTAGCTAAGCCCATAAAGGGATGGGATAAGTAGATGTTAAGCATAGAAGTATGCAAGGAGAGAAGAAAAAGGAGAGGGAGACCATGAAGCCATAACAAGAATCATGATAAAGTTTGATAATAGATTGGTGGAGATCTCTGTGTGGGACATAGATGTTGACATGGGAGTGATATAGTTCATTATCATTCATAATCTCCTTATTGCATCTTTTCTTGTGCTTTTCTTACAAATTCCATGAGTCTTTCTTCTGCTCTGTGGAGATGAACAGAAGTTTATTGAACATATTCTGGGGGAATGAAAACAATGCCTTTGTTGTCATTTTTGATTCCTTCCATATGGTCTTCACATCATCTCAGAGTGTCAGCTTTTCCCATGGAAGTGCCTGGTTTCTTTACTAATCCATGATCAAAGTAAATTAGTCATTGTACCCATCTAGCTTGGCATCTGTTCAGATCTTGTGATTTCATAAAGTATTGCAAATTGGTGTGATCTGACCAGATTTCAAACTGATGTTTTGCATCCTCTAGATAATGTTGCCAGACTTCTGTACAGTTGATGATGGCAAGCATTCCCTTGTTGGCAATTGGGTAATTGTGTTGTTCACTCAACATCTTATGAGAGTGGAAGGCAACAGGATGCCACTTCCCTGCTTTTTCTATAGATAGAATGCCAGCAGTGGCAATGTCCAAAGTGTCACATTCTAACCAGAATTGACAATCATTGTTTGGCCTTACCTGTGGCAGGCCTACTTTTTCCTAGTGACCATTGATGCTGCACAGTTTGTTAACAAACTATGCCAGTAACTCTCTGCTTCAACTCTGAGCCTGGATGCTCCTTTATGGGATGACTCCTGTTGAGTCATCTGTTATCTTATCTCAGAACCCTCTGCCCTATACTTCTGATCTTCTTGGGCTTAGAGTTATCATTCTATTCCAGAATAGTTCCCATTCTGGAAACCCCATGGGTTTCAGTGCATAACTCCATAAGAGCCATGCTTCCTTTTACCCTTGACCCTATTGGGCCTAGGGTTGTATACCTATTTAGTCTTGCCCTCTGTCCCACTTCTTATCTTCTCAGGCACAGGGCTAGGGCCCCTTTTCAGGTGAGGTCATGGAGGGATTTGCAAATGTTGGAGAAGGCTGGGATGAACTTCCAGTAAAAGTTGCAGAATCCAATGAAGGATCAGACTGCCTTAACATCCTTTGGGGGTGTCCAATCCTCAATACCTGCTAGCTTGGTGGGATCCATTTTGACACTATCTTGGGTCATGACAAGCCCTAGGTATTTGACTTCTAACATATTGAATGAACATTTCTCTGGTTTGAGATAAAGATGTTGCTCTCAGAAGCATTGCAAGATCTTCTTGGTTCATTCATGATGAATCTCGGGGTTGTCAGAATGGATAAGGGCATTGTCCATGTAGATGACAAGCCAACCTTTGGTGATATAGTCAGTGAAAGCATCATCCATATAGGCCTGGAAGGTTGCTAGGGAGTTACACATCTCAAAGAACATGACAGTGGGCTCAAAGAGCCTGAACAGAGCGATAAACACTGTCTTCCATCAGTCTTCAGGTTTCACCAGCATGTTATTATATCCCCACCTCACATCCAACTTTGTGAAGATAGACAACCCCTTAAGTTTGTCAAGGAGGTCACTGATCTGAGGGAGGGGATAGACATTCCTCATGGTATGGCTGTTGAGATAGTGATAATCCTGGCAGGGACAAAGTTTACCATCATTTTTGGCAACAAAAAAGAAAGGGGCTGCTTGTGGAGAGATCAAAGGTTGAATCTTCCTGCTTGCGAGATTTTCATTAATGAATTTCTGGCAGGCATTAATTTTGTCTGGGTTAAGAGAGTAATTCTTCACACACTTCAGGATGACACTAGGAAGGAGTTTAATCTTGTGGTTGAATGGTTGAGAGGGAGGGAGTTCAGTGGCTTCTTCATCAACAAATACATCCACAAACTGCTGGTACTCCAGGGGAATTGGCTTGGTGATTTTGGCAGTTTCCTGTGCCAAGGTCACAGATAGAGCGATCTTTCAAATGTGGGCTGGCATTCACTCAAATTGGGTTTTGTATGCTTTTTCTAATTGATTATCCATGTCTAAATCCAGATATCTCAGGAGATATCACTGAGCAATGTTACGACGCAAGGTGACTGTCGCAGTGCGAGCACTGGCGTCTCATGCAAGTAACAACGAACCTCAATGAAGAGGTATTGCGATGAGTATAACCTCAGTGAAGTAGAACTAGGGGAGCTCAGGAGAGTCCCAGTCTCTGAGAGGGGAGCAAGGAGAACACCAGTAATCGCAGGTATAATTGCATAGAACTAGCTGGGGAGCTGAGTTCTAACATGCACGGGTTTATATACTACAGGGCTAGATATATCGGGTGCATCCAGAAAGGACAATGTATGTTACCATAAGGAGTGCGACTAGAGGAGCACAACGAGAAAGGAAATAGAGAGTGTGATCTCTAATGGAGTGCACTGGAATAAGAAAGGTAAAACATCTGTAAAGGTTAAAGGTCTGGATGAGCTCTGAGGAGTCTATGGAGTCTGAGGAGGTTGCCAGGAAAGGAAGAGGAATGGAGCCTATTCCACAACTGAGGCAGTTGACGAGGCGAGCGCATGGAGTGCAAGTTGAGTTGGTAAGACTGTGAGACAGCGGGAGCTGTATCGCCAAATAAGGAAAGATCCACTTGATGGGATTGGCGGTCAAGCCGGATCGAGGAATGGAAGCATCTCAGTGGTAGTAGATGTGAAGTCGTGGAAGCCTGATGGCGTGAGTGAGGACAGGGTCTGAGCGAGTGGAACAGAGTCTGAGATGACTTGAGGATGTCTGATCAAAAAGGCGACTGCAGATCATGAGAAGTACTGAGTGATGCCTATTCGGGGAGACAAAGGATGCGTCTGCGATGCAGGACAAAGGAAGACCTAAAGAGTGTGATGGGCATGAGCCTGAGGACACTGCGGACAAGGGCGAGTGGCAGGAACACTGGGACATGCCTAGATAGGCATGTGGTGCTGATGGGGAAGTACCAGTGGTGCAGGTAGTGCTTAGCCATGTGGCATTGGGTAAGCAGTGGCAGTGATAGGGGCTACCTGGATGACGAGCGAGTACTAGAGGCACAAGCAATGTTCCATATGAAGTATAACCTTCTAGGCCTAATGGTAGGTGTAGCAAGGTGGTCCTGGTAATGGTCTATATGATGGTGTCACATGTACGAGGGAGGTGATGGAGGAGGAGCAAGGGAAGACGAGCGACAACGACAATGAGGAAAGCTATCTGAAAGAAGAAAAGGGTATGGGTCCTGCCCATATTGTAACAGGCGAGGACTTCTTGGCCATTCCTTCTTTGTTTGATCATGGCTGGAGATTTTACGGACATCCTCTGACTACTCCAATCAATTGTGGGATTTCATTCTCCTAGCCATGTCATGCCTAGGATGATACTTTGTTGCTTGCTGCTAGAGAAAATGAGAAAATTCCAGTCCTCTTTGTCTTCATCTATTTTGATATGAAGGCAGACTTTGTGGGTGATTGTCCCCATCTTGTTCTGGGTTCTGTCCACATTGGTGGCACTTACTGGTCAGGATAAATGGGTGAAAGAAGGTTTGTGCTTTTTGATGAATGCATAGTCAATGAAGCAGGAGGTTGCTCCACAGTTGATAAGGGCTGGTGTCATATCCATGATCTCCGGTGGTCAAGCGACCACCTCCGGTCGTTTTCTTTAAATCTCCGGTGTGCAACCATCATCTCCGTATTCGGGTCCATAACTAGTATCCAGAGTTGCGTGCTTCCCTACCAGACTTCCGTATGACATCACCCTTTGTTCCCCTTGATGTTCTGTTTCATGTTCTCGTACCTAACCATGTGTCTCCTGTCATCCTCCATATGCTCCTGTCATACTTCATCATCGTTTGTTTCACTTTATAGCTACCATCTGTCATTTGCTACGTACCCTCTTCCGATCTCAGTCCTGGTACATAGTATAAGTACTGCGCCCTCCATCTGTAGACCTCAGTTTGTAAATCAACTAAGTGACCCCTCCTCGCCCAAGTTCCTTTCCGACCTTCCTTTACCCTCCTCCATACTACTTCCCAAATACAAGGACACAAGGCTCAGCAAGGGCGCAACATATAAGTCCTGCGCCAACATCCTTATCTGTTGAGTACCCTTGACCTCCTTATCCTCCGTCAGACCTCCGCCCAACTTTGTACTGACACCCCGGAACTCCGTCGGACTTGTACCCGGAGGGAACGGACTTGACAGCTGGCAAGGTTACAATGGATTTGCTCCCAATCTGTGAGAGAGAAATTGGTATGAACACAGATTTCTCATTTCATGATACTATTACAGTTGGGAGAGTAGGAGAGCAAGATGTTGTGGCAAGTCTCCTTTCTAAAAATCTTTCCTATGCAGATTTGGTTGACCTGTTCAATCTCCTTGGAAGCGTGGAGTTCTTCAGCATCATCATCATAGCATTCTTTGAGTATCTGTAAAATCTCCTTCCAATCTTTCCTTCCTGTCTCCAAATTGGCAATGTAAGCATTGAGGGAGTCTAGGGAGGAGGAGGCTGCAGTTTGTACAGTCCTAAACCTTTCAGGCTTGCAGGAAGCAGATGGGTGTGAAGGAGGGGTAGTGGCCTTCAATTACTGAGAAGGGGGTCCTGTGTAGTTTCAATGTCCCAGGTGGTTTCAACTGATACACTCCAGCTTGTGACAGATGTAGCAGAGTCGATCTCTATTGTGACAAGCCCTCTTGGGTCTGGTGAGATTGATCCTGTATACATTCATGGTGTCAGGGTCATGTCAAGCTGCTTGGAATCCTCCCCTTCTGAGATCCCAAAGCCTTTCGTGAGCTTGGGTATGATTGCTAGCCACATTCATCCACCCATCTAGAGTAGTTGGTTCTGTTCCTCAAAGAATATCTCCCACCAGAGTGTAATAAAGACCTTGGCAATATGCATCATTGATCATATTGTTGTCAGTAATGCCAGAGAGGCCAACTGTTGTGATTCATCATATGCCTACCATAACTTTATTCTACATGCACAAGTCCTCATATTACACCCTAAGCATGAGTGGTAGCATACACTCGGACCCTACTCAGGATGTTGTAACAGAAGTATACATACTTCGTCTCTTTTTCGTTTTGTTTGTACATGTTTACCTTTTTATGGAACTCCACTCCAAACTCCGACATACCGTTGTGTGGCTATGTTTACATTATTATGTGAGATCGCTGTCTGCAATTTGCTTCCATGTTTCATCACTCTTCTTTTCATTTCTGTCTCACACATGTATCAGTAGATGCTTCTCTTCTTTAATCTCCACCATGCTTCCATTCCTTTAATTACCACTCCATGCTTCTCTTCTATTTGATACACATGTTCACCTCATGTATTTCATCTCCGTTGTTTGTAGCGTACAAATAGTGGAGTAGTATTTAAGCAATGCCAGACCAACTGAGAACTCCAGTCAAGTTCTCTGTTGGATTCTCCAACAACTGTTCACTTGTCCCTCCATTTGAGTTATAGTGGTGTAGCGTGGGATTTATCCTTGGATTGCAACACCAACAAGTAGGTTAAATTGGGTGGTGTAATCCTTGAGGGCTTCAGCAGACAGCCCTTTCATATGGAGGAAGTGAAGCTTTCTTTGAGCATCTACTGCCTTGTTCTTTGTGGAGAAGGCCTTCTTGAACTCAGTGGTGAAGTTATGCCAAGTGCTAAAGGTGGTGTTGGTGGCTGGGTCAGCAAGCTTCATGTAGTAGCCTTCTACAAAGATCCTTCCTTGCCCTTTCCCTATTTTGGCAAGAGCAGTGGTAACAATCTCAGCTTCCTCCATCTTATCATGTTTGATTTGTTGCCATGCAGTCATAGCCTGGAGCCACCAGTTGGCATCCTCTACTCTTCCAGAGAAGTTGTGGGGTAGGGCCTCTTTGCCTATATTGTCATCTGATTCTTCTGGGTCAACATCAGAGTCTATCCCATGTATGTGTACATTGGGGTCTGGAATTAGTGGCTCTGCTGTAGGGCTGGTACCAGATGTAGGAATTGCAGTGATCTCTCTTCATTGATTGAACCTACACTCAGGAATTGTTACACCGGTACCTGAGGGTGGATGACTACTTGTCAGATTAAATCTGGGTTTGTTGGACTTTCATTTGGGGTGACTGGACAGAGTGGGAAGGGGAGTGACCAAGGGGGAGGGCAAGGATCCTTAGGATCACTGTCATTCTAGGTGAGTTTGTTCCCACCATTGAACATTGGCTTGTTCCTGTTCCTGTATGGAGAGGTGTTACGACACACATGGTATCTCAGTGACAAAGTCAAGGAGATTCTGTTATCGGGACTTCAATAGACAATACAAGTGTGGAAGCTTGTAGTCCTCAGTCCTAAGACACTAGTAGCAGGGCTTAGGGCACCCTTTAGCCCACAAGGAAGAAGCTAAGTCTTGAGGTTTGCTGAGAGACTTAGAGTGCTGACTTTGCCAGTAAATATGCGTGGATTGCATAGAACTAGCTGAGAAGCCAGTTTTACTACTAGGGGTTTATATTTGTTACAAAGGGGGCTGTACCTGGCAGTTGTATGGCTAAAAGGGGGAGGTGTCTGTTGTGTCTCGAAGTGATACAATGGAAAGAGAATGGTTTCAGTTCCACAATTCAAGTGGTCAACTGAGAAGATAAAAGGAGCATGACAGTGGAGGCTGTTATGCTGGAAGAAGGGACTGCAGCAATGAGGCTGGTAGACCAGAAAGGGATAAAAGGTCTGTGACAGTGGTGTCTGTCACAGAAGAGGAAGGTGAGCAACACAGCAAGAGACTGTGGTATGAAGAGAAAAAAAATACATACTACAATTGCATAAGGGATAAGGACCTAGCTAATCCCATAAAGGGATGGTGTTACAGTAGAGCAGTCCTCCTCCCCTTTTTCTTCCTTTCTCGCCCACTGGTACAACACTTAACCCATACTTACCTTAGGGCTTATCCTATTGTATAGGATTAGCCAACCACTTATCGCTTACCTCAGTACCAGTGAGGGTTTCCTTTGTTTATCTTTACTTACCTATGTTTCCCTTTCATGCCACTGCCCTTGCAGTGTCGCCTCTTTCCTTTCCTGGTATCCATGGATACCATGGAGTTCCCTTTATATCTCTAGGGCATGGCAACCTCATTGTTGCTACATATTTACTTCTTTTAGCACTTCTTACTCAACCACCTGGATGCAGAAGTAAACCCCTTCCTTTTCTGACATATCCCTTTGGGATATGTCAGACCTTTTCCTCTTCCAGCACTTACAAGCCAGTGGTCCATGCTAGAGTACAGCCACCTTTGTATGGTATATAAACCTTGCTGGAACTGCTGGAATCCCCAGCTAGTTCTATGCAATCCATGTGTATCTACTGGCATCCAGAGAGTCTTTAAGTCTTCAACAACTCAAGACTTCGCTTCACTCATCTGTGGTCTAAAGGTCACCCTAAGACCTGCTAGCTTTAGTTCCAGACTAAGGGCTACAGACTTCCATATCTGTATTGCCTGTTAACATCCTGACAACAGCTATCTCTTTGGCTTGCCACTGAGATACTGTGTACATCATAACAGATGGGACAAGTAGGTCAACAGTTGTACCAGTGTGAGAGAAATGAAGAAAACGGGGAGGAGGACTGCAATATTGTAACAGGAGGAAGGAGGATCCTGGGTGTCATCGTTCTAAAGCAGTAGCTTGGTTGTCAGCAACAATCTTTTCCTTCTGCCTTTGGGTGATCCAATAGGCACAATCTTTGGGGGAAAGATCACCTAGTCCATAGTCTTCTTCCATAATGATGGGCAGAGGTTTGATAACAACTGCAGAATAGAAGAGCTACTTCTTTTGTTATAATGCACACAGTATCTCTAAGGCATTTAGCTGAGAGACTACTGGTCATTGGAATGTCACTGGATCGTACAAGTATGGAAGCTCATAGTCCTATGTTCAAAGACCTCTAGCTAGCTGTACTTGGGGTGTATAGAGACCTTGGGGAATAAGCGAAGTCTTGAGGAGTGAAGACAAAGCTTTACAAGTCTCTCCGTTGTGATTCATCATATACCTACATGCATAACTTTATGCTATGCCTAAGTCCTCACTCTACACCCTATGCATGAGTGATAGTATATGCTTGGACCCTACTCAGGACGTTGTACTAGAAGTATAAATACTTTGTTTCTTTTTCATTTTGTTTGTACTTGTTTATCTTTTTATGAAACTCCAACCCAAACAGCAACTGTACCAGTATGCTGGTTGTTTGCTTATGTTTACATTATTATGCAAGATTGCTGTCTGCGATTCACTTCCATGTTTCATCACACTTCTCTTTAATTTCTGCTTCACACATGTATCACCTATGCTTCTCTTCCATTCCTTTAATCTCCATTATGCTTCCATTCTACATGTGTTCCACCTCATGTATTTAATTACTGTCTCACCTCATATATTTAATCTCTGTTGTTTGTAGCATACAAACACTGTGTAGTATATATTGAATACAGCACCAACAAGAACTTTAGTCAAGTTCTTCATTGGTTTCCCCACAACCAGCCTTTATACTTGTCCACATCTCCAAGTAATAGTGGTGTAACCTAGGGCTATCCTTGGGTTGCAACATTAGAACTTGACTATTCTTCACTACCTTATGTTACAATAATGGGAACCCCCATACCTTTGTCTTTTCTTTGGTTAAGCTTTCCTCATTGTTGTTACTCATCTTCTGCTCACTCCTCCTCCTCCTTGTCCATGCAGGACATTGTTGCTTTAGACCAGCACCAAGACTATGCTACACTACACCTACTGTTAGGCCTAGAAGGATAGCCCTTATCTAGAACATCACTCATACTCCTCATACTCGCTCACTACATGGGTAGCCCCTATCACCACCACCACTTACCTATGTCCCCTATTCCTGGGATAGCTAAGTACCCTACCCAAACCTCAGTCATTCCCCACCAGCGCTACATGCTTATCAAGGTATGTCCCTTTGTTCTAGAACTCTTTAGATAAGATTGGGCAAATGTTACCTTAGTCTGTTCCTTGTGGCAGGTCTTTGGGTTGGCTTGGAAGTTGGGCTCACATTGTATGACGAAGGGATGGAGTTTCTTTGGGTCAGTCCCATCAAAAGGATGTGGTTCCTGGATCTTAGGCTTAGAGCCTTTGAAATTCTGCTTTCATTGGAGTGCTTGGTGAGTCATGCCCCTGATTGCATCAGCAAGCTGAGTGAAGGGCTCAAATGCTAGAGGAACTTCATTGAGGTCTTTGTCTGGATCCCTATGATCAGAATCGGAATTTGAAGAACTTGCTTCAAGAAGAGTCAGAAGGTTCATTAGGATCATCAACAATACTGTCATTGTTCCTGCCATCTCCATCTCCATGTTCCAGAGTTAACGGACATTGATCATATAGTTCTGCATAATCATTGTCCAGTAGGACTCAGAAACACGGACCTGCAGGGGAAGGTTCCCAGGGAAGCAGAGTAAGTGGGGACAATGGAGCATGTAGACCTGATTCAGAGATCGAAGGAACAGCTCATTGAGTAAAGCTGATGAATTCGCCAGGAATCATGTGGGTACTACCAAATACAGTTTGTAGTACGCCAGCACAATGTGAGTTGCAAGTAGTTCTAGCTGGCATGGTGAGGTTCAACAAGGGTGAGTTTGCAAATACTGTCAAGTCCAGTCCCTCCAGGTACAAGTCCAATGGAGTTCTGGGATGTCAGTATGAAGTTGGAACAGAGGTCCAATGGAGGATAAGGAGACAAGGGGGTACTCAATGTATAAGGATGTTGGTGCAGGACTTATGTGTTGTGCCCTTGCCAAATCTTATGTCCTCATATTTGGGGAAGGAATACAGAGGAGAGGTTAGGAAGGAACTTGGATGGGGAGAGGTGACTTAGTTGATTTGCAAACTGAGGTCTACAGACAGAGGATGCAGTACTTATACTACGAACCAGGACTGAGATGGGAAGAGGGTATATAGAAAGTGACAGATGGTAACTACAAAGTGAAACAAATAATAAGGAGGTATGACAGAAACATATGGAGGATGACAGGAGGCATATGGAGGATGACAGGAGGTATATGGTTAGGCACAAGAACATGAAATGGAAGTGTCAAGAGAAACAAAGGGTGACGTCATATGGAAGTCCGATAGGAAAACATACAACTCCAGGTGTTACAGTCGAACGCCCCACCTCTTGTATGAGGCTACTGTATGATTTTCCCCTTTTTCCTTTACCTCAGTAACTTACTTCGGAGACGACTGGCTAGTCTTTCCTGACATACCTGTAGTCAACACGCCAGAGCTCCCTTAAGCTGCTCCTGATCTCTTTATTCCTATCTTGAATGCCCACAGATTTCCTTTTCTAATCCGCAGATATCTTTATCTAAATCCACAGATCTCTTTCCCACACCCACAGAGTTCCTTCTTCCTTTTCCAGAAACCCGTGGACCTTCTTTCCCTTTAGGAAACCCGCTAACCTTTCCCTTTTGGGAAACCCGCAGACTCCACAGCTCGCCCTTATGGCAAGCTTCCTTTTAACCCATCAACCTTCCCCTTCGCCCCATTCCTCAACCCAGGGCTCAGGGCTGTATTACTAGATAAATAGCTAGGGACTCTGCTGTATTCCCTAGCTTATTCTATGCAGTCTCGGTTTACTGTGTGTCGTTGCTAAGCTCACAAAGCATCATTCCTCGCTTTGTCCCTCATCCTAGAACCATAAACCTTTGGGGCTTCCAAGGGGTAACTTGCTCCCTTGCCCATCGCCCACGTCTCCCAATTCTGTACAAGCAGATTTATCTCTGACACACTTGCTGCAGGTCTTCTCCGCCATTCGCCACCTCAATCCCTTATCCTATCATTCCCTTGCGGCTGTTCCATGTAATGCCAACTGCTTGTCTCAAGTGTTACCTGGCTCATTGACCCACAGTTAAGCCCACACGTAACACCAGGTACTGGCCATGGGGCCGAGTACAGAGTGTAGGAAGTATGACTCAGTTAGACTATATGGTAGTCAACTGGTATTTTACCTGTAGGAAGTATGACTACAGATATATGTTAGTGTATTATAAGGAAAGTGCAGGCAGACTGCCCCACCCCAGCCAGACCATACGGCAGCCAACTGAGGTGCAGCAAAGGTACTCAACGAGCAAAAGGAAATGCTTATGTAATCAAAATAGCGGTCAATAATTCCAACACTCCCCCTCAAACTGAGCAAAGTCCCAGTTCGAAGGCGAAATGTTTGGCTTTAGTAGAAGGAAGGGCTTTGAAGTATCAGTAATCATGTTATTGGTAGGACAATAAAGTAACTGAATGGAACCATTGTCAATTGTAAAGCAAATAAAGTGGTAACGAATGTCGATGTGTTTTGTTCATGCATGATAGTTTCCGTTCTTTGTTAGGGCGATGGCTGACTGATTATCAGAGTAGAGAGTAGTGGGGGAGCTGAGTGGGCCGAAAAGTTTGCTGATAAGTCGACAGAGCCATATGATTTCTTTTGCTGCATGGGTGGCAGCGACATATTCGGCTTCTGTGGTGGAAAGGGTCACCAACTCTTGTTTACGAGATCCCCAAGAGATGGCTCCTCCATCAATGAGGAATGCATGACCTGAGATAGCGTGTCTATGCTCCTGCAAAGCGCCATCACTGCCAGCATATCCGATAAGCCCCTTCTGAACTGTTCCATAGTTCAGAGACCATTTCTTTGTCCCAACGAGGTAGTGGTATACTTGTTTAAGCGCCTCCCAATGAGTTAGTCTGGGGTTCTCAGTAAATTGCACAAGTGTTGAGACTGCAAACATGATGTCAGGCCAGGAACTGACAGCAAGATACATGAGTGAACCAAGCGCCAAGTGATATGGCACTTGTTTCATCATGGCGATGCTGGTAGTCAACTTAGGTGACTGATTGAACAAGAGTTGGACATTCAGATCCATTGGTATAGACAACGGTTTTGCATCGATAAAGTTGTACATACTTGGCTAGAATCGCATCGATGTATGGTGCTTGGGAAATAGACAGCATTCAGCACTCGCAATCGCATGTGACCTGCATACCGAGTAGCCAGCTGATTGGTCCTAAATCAGTGATCTTTATGCGTGCCCTGATCTTGACTTTGAAGTTGTGGATAAGTTTCTTTGAGCTGCCAGTTACTGTGCAATTGTCAATGTGTGATGCAAGTAGTAAAATTTTGTGCCCGATTATTGCTACGAAAATCCCCCAATCAGCTTCTGTTCGCCGGAATCCTAGGCTGGCCAACTTGGCGCACAAACACTTGTACCATTTTAGCACGCCCTGCTTTGAGCTGTAGAGGGCTACTCGAAGTCGAGCAACTATGTCATGATTGGCTTTGTCGAATTCCAGCAGGAGTTCCATGAATATCACCTCGTTGTCGTCTAACTTCCCATTGAGGAAAGCGCTGTGGAAATCGAATACATTGATGTCTCAGTCGTGGTGAGCGGTGATGGCTAGGATAAGTCGGAGGGACACGAGACGGGCGACGGGCACATAGGTTTCATAGTAGTTGATGCTGTATATTTGGGTAAATCCGCATGCTACTAGTCTAGCTTTATACTTATCAATTTCGCCTGCAGCGTTCTTTTTGATCTTAAATACCCATTTGCTGTCGACAACATTGGTGCCTGTTACATCCGAGACGTGACTGGGATAGGCAAAGTTGAGAGCGAAGAGTTTCGTAGTTCGAAGGAGTTGCCAGGTAACGACGAGGATCAATGATTCGGGAGTCACTAGATCAAGGGTTCCCTAAGGGATGGGAAGTTTCAAGGGTCAAAGATTTGGGGTCTCCCAAAGGACGTTCCAAGGATCAAGGGGTCAAAGGTTTGTCCTTACTTCGATTGATGATTCGAAGTAAGACGAAAGCGTACACTTCAAAAGTGGTACGATTGACTTATAGATGCTGCACACTTCAGAAGTGGTGCAGACGACTTATAGAGGTCCAAGGGTTCGAATGGATTTCAAGGATACTAGGTAGTATTCCCAGTAGGTCAAAGTTAGGAAATGTTACAGGTTAGAACGGGCCTTTATATATGTAAATGAAGGAATCATGACTAAGCGATAGAACTTGATAGAAGTTAATAGAACAAAGGAAGGTCGCTGACTGAGAAAAGAAGAAGCTCAGCGAGATAACGAGATAACGAGATAAGAGATAGAGGATAAGGCTGACTAAGTGAATGGAGTCCTTTGGAATCCAGTGGAAGGAATATTAGTCAGTGAAGGTTGTTAGAAAAAGAGAAGTTCTTAGCGTGGTGTAGACGCCAAGTGTTTGTAAGGTCTTATCAGGGGTACAAGCGAAGGGTTGGTAGTGCTTGGTAAAGGAGCGTTCGTTAGGAAATGAATAGTATGAAAAAGAGAAAAGAGTAAATCATAACAGTGCCTTTGGGTGGTCTCGGTATGATGTCCCAGGTATGTGCTTTGGCTAGGCTCCTAAGTTCAGCACTGATCGCTTCTTTTCATTGAGGCCAGTCATGCTGTCGCCTTGCTTCATCGACGGTCCTTGGTTCAAGTGCTTCGCAATCAGTGGTTGTGGTGTGCATTGTATAAGCGATTTCTTCATTGTCTAAGTCCCACGGTGCAGTGCTTACTGCCACAGCTTTGCCTTCGCTCTTACAACCACCCCACACCTCAATAGGTTGCATCTCATGCGGTAGGGTGGGTCCTTTTGAATGTCCATTGGTGGTCCCCTGTTACAACGCACACAGTATCTCAGTGGCAAGCCAAAGAGATAGCTGTCGTTGGGACTTCACCGGACAACGTAGATACGGAGTCTACAGTCCTAGGTCCAGAACTCAGCAAGCAGGTCTTAGGGCGACTTTTAGACCACAAGGAGTGAAGCGAAGTCTTGAGTTGTCAAAGACTGAGGGAGCTCCTTGGATGCCAGTAGATATGCATGGATTGCGTAGAACTAGCTGGGGTTTCCAGCCGGTTCCACCAAGGTTTATATAGTGTACACAGGTGGCAGTACACTAGCATGGACCAAGGTCATGTATCTGCTGGAAGAGGGAAAGGTCTGACATATCCTAAAGGGATGTGCCAGAAGAAGAAAGGGAGCACCTCCACAAAGGTGTGGTTGAGTGCGAACCGCCAAAAGGGGCATGCAAGCATACCAGAAGAAGTGGGCATGAGGCAGCAATGAGGTTGCCATGTGCTGGTAATATAAGTGGAAATCTGAGGTTCCCATGGAGGCCAAGGGGCCAAGGGGAACTGTTGCAACCTCAGGATAAACCCTAGGCTACACCACTAATAACAAACTTAACAACTTAGAGTGGACAAGTGAACACGATGGTTTTGAGAGGGAAACCAACAGAGAACTTGACTGAAGTTCTCTGG
>JBBPSY010000042.1:0-31472 GCA_038093855.1 Rugiboletus extremiorientalis
CCTGAGCTCCCCTAGTTCTACTTCGCCTTGGTTATGCTCGTATCACGTCCTCTTCATTGAGGGTCGTTGTTACTTGCATGAGACTCCAGTGTTCGCACTGCGACAGTCGCCTTGCGTCGTAACAGCATGGCAAGTTGTTGGGGTTCCCCCCATTCAAAGAAAACACCCTTCTTCATCAAGTTGACCAACAGGCAGGTAATGGAAGCAAAACTGAGAATAAAAATCCATAGCACACCACATACTCCCAGAAATCTCTGGACATGGGTATATTCTGGCATTCTGGCCAGTCCTGGATTTTTTTTGGCTTGGATTCGAGCAGAATGCAACCATCTGCAGTGCATTTGTGTCTGATGATGGTAGTGTCCGGTGCTGCGAGTATGAATTTCTTGGCAGAAACTGTAGCTCTGATGTTCTGGAGACGCTGAAGAATCCGGTGGGTGACTTGTAAGTGCTCCCAGATAAAGCGACGGATACCTGGATTGTCAGAAATAGTTTCATAAGTTCCGTCCAGATGCTGATAACGAGTAGTGACAGATTTGACCAGTAGGTCATTGAGAAACGGAAAGGTATGGTAGGGGATCTCGTCTTGCAGGATGAATGACATGTCAGCCTGGCAGATCTGGACAGTGTTTGTGTATCCCATGGGGACCATGATAAGGCAGTGGGGACCCATTGGACTATTGAAGGTGGTGAGATCCCACAATTCCTGATGGAGTGAGCATTGATCGTATTCAGCAAATAGGTCCATCATCCCATACACTGTGTATCCAGCAAAGGATTCCACAAAGTGTTCGATGAACAGCAGGGCAGATGAGTCATGGACTGTCACTGCATTAAGCAGCTGCAGATCATGAACGAGGCAGAGGGATTTGCTGTCCTGCTTGAGTACACAGAACCACCAAGAGCAGTAGGCAGGAGTGGACAGTTTGTAGACCCTGGATGTGATCCAGTCCTTGATGATTTGGATAGTGTCCAACCACATTGATGGGGGAACAGGGATGTTGCAGAGTACCCATGGTGTATGGGGTATAGTCAGAATCTTGACAGGCAGGATGTATTTTTCATCAAGATGACCTCGCTTGGTCAGTACCCAAGCGAAGGCCTTCTTGTGCTCGCAGACTATCCACCAGACAAGTTTGACTTCTTCCAGCCAGAGCCAGTTCGCCAGGTCTAGATCAAGATTGTCAGCTCGTTCTTGAGTGAAATGTTTACCAGATGTAAAGTCTGGTGGACATGACGGAAGGGTTGCTAATCCCACAAGTGGATCCACCAGTAGACTACAGGTGATACAAAACTTCTCATCAATGGGAGTGATTACTGAGCAAACCTTTTTCGCCACTGGTTTATAAGCCAGCACATGAGTTGTGGTATCATAGGTATAAAAAGAGGAAAGAGCAGAAAGGGCCTCTGGATTGGAAACAGATTGAGTTGAGGATAGAAAGGGGTATTCTGAGGATGGTGGAATGGGTCCAACAGAGATGGGTGGTAGGTGGGTATATATGGATGGGGAAGTGGTGGTTGAGGACAGGATGGACTGAGGGAATATGGACATCAGATTGACAGAGCACAAGATGGATTTGCCCCTGGAATCTCCCCAACAATAAGGTGGATTATCAAAGCCTAAAACCCATCTCAATGACAGATTGATGGCTGTTACATTGTTTTCATTCATGACAGCAGGGGCACTCTTTCAACCAGGTGCAGGTAGGCAGTGTATATTGCTTCCCTCTATTGGGGTCATGGAGCATGCTCATCTGCAATCTGTCTGGGAAGTCATCAGTGGTTGTGCTCATGAGGCAATGAAAGGGGTGGCTCAGTAGAAGATTAAAGTTGGCTCTTGTGAAGACCTGAACTTGCATGATGGCTTCTCCAGCACTAAAGTCAAGTGCTAGGTTCTCAAGGACACCGATGGTTGTGTCAACACTGGTGTTCACCAACAACATCTTAATAGTGTGGTTGGACCAGATGGGTAATCTGAGTTTTTCCCAAACACACTTGGGCATCATGATGATTTTGGACCTGGAATCTGGAATGCCCTTGAGGGTGCATTCCATCCCTCCGATCCTTGCTTCTATAGCATGGAGAGGTAAATTGTAGTGGGTGACAATAAGGCCCTCATCGTTCCAGTTAATGCTCTCTCTGTATTCTCAAGAGACTGCAGATGGGTCAAGACCTGTGAGCTCATTTACTTGTACATGAGTTACAGATGAGTTTGTGACTTGTTTGACCATTGTCATGTCTCTGAAATGCTTGCAGAAGTCAGGTGCGACTGCAAATAAGTCCCAGACAGGAACTGGAATGTTAGTATCGAGTACCCGATCTGGTACTCTTTTTGAGGCTGTGTTGTCCTTGAGTGGGAATGAATATTGGTATTGGGTTGAGGTGGTGGAAGTGGATTGTGGATTGACAGGGTTTGCATGGGGTGGAAGGCTATTGGAAGTACTGGGTTGTTGTGATGAGGGGCCAGATGGACCGAATGAGGCAGACATGGATGTTGATGTGATGGGTTGCTGGAGTTCCGGGGAAAGGAGCTCCTCTGAGATAGTGGCAGCACGTGAGTCTGGGTTCCATCAGGGGGGAACGTGGACTCCATCAAAGCAGACTCACTTTCCCTTATCCTTGGATACTCAGTCTGCTTGGAAGTTAGCCCATGCTTGGGTGATGTACAGCTGGAAATCCAGGTCAGTGACAACCAGTGGTGTGCCTTCCTCCAACACCATGGCCATGAAAGCCAACGGGTCTATTTCAAGCACTGTGGGCATATCTGAGTAGGTGAGAGATAAGAGATTAGCAGATACTTGGGGTTGATTCCCCGAGCTGGAAGAAGTGACTGTGGGGCCTGATTGCCCCATAGTGAGGACATGATCAATGGCATCCTTGAGACACCATCCACCTGGTACTCACAGAATCTCCAATCTGTCCGGCATGTAAAGCCTCCCATCCGTGCCTCAAATTGTCTTTCTGGAGTTCAGATACTCCATGCATACTGTGCAGGTATGTGTATAGTGCCCTTGTCTGGCACAGAATTTGCACCAAAAGGTGGTGTGGGTGGTGAGGTTGGCTTCAGTTTTGACCATTGCCTGTGGAACAAATGTTGTTGCTGGAATGGCAGGTTGTGGTGGACTGGATTGTCATGGTTGTGGTGGTTGCTGGATATTGTTAGCGAGGGGCAGTAGTGATGACTGGAACACTGATCCAGTTAGTAGAAATTTCACAGCAGCTTTGAAGTTGTTCATTGAGTAAGAGTCATCTGGATGAATATCCTGTTTAACAAACAGGATATGATCCTGGATTTTCTTTTGAAGGGCTGCGGGGAACCCATCTAGGTAGAGCATATCCTGTTTGGTCTTGGATAGTTTCTGGTTAGCAATTAAAACTGCAGATACTTTGTGAAACGTCCAGGTATACTCCCCAAGGTCATCCTGGCTATGCGTAGGTTTTTCCTGGTAGTTCTGTACCAGGTATTGTATGTCTGCACAACAATACCACTTAGTGCCTTTACATTCTGGGTACATGCTCATAATGGCTTGGATGAAGGCTGCCCAATCTGCCAGGTTTACAGTTGCTTCCGGAAGTGTTTGCCATACCTCCACTTTGGATAGTACTGTGTAGCGCAGTGCAGCTTTGATTTTCTGTGTTTCTGTCAGACCAGCAGTGTTACGATAATGGGAACCCCCATACCTTTTTCTTCTTTCAGATAGTTTTCCTCATCATCATCGCTCGTCTTCACCTCACTTCTCCTCTGTCACCTCCCTTGTATACAGGATACCATGTATAGACCATCACCAGGACCCACCTTGCTATGCCTACTGTTAGGCCTAGAAGGTTACCCTTTGTATGGAACATCGCTCATGCCTCCAACACTCGCTCATCACCCAGGTAGCCCCTATCACCACCACTGCTTACCCATTACCACATGGCTAAGCACTACCTGCACCTCAGTACTTCCCCGTCAGTGCCACATGCCTATCAAGGCATGTCTCTCTGTTCTAGACACTTGCCCTCGTCCCCATAGTCCTCAGGCTCATGCCCACCACACTCCTTCAGTCTCCCTTTGTCCCACGTCTGTGATGCGTCCCACTTCACCCATTATGGACATTGCTCGGCAATCTCCATGATTATCATTAAAGCCTTCATTACCATCAGGCTTCGCCGACCATGCTTCGCATTGCCTCTGCGATGCTTCACCTTTCCAGATCTAGCTTGATAGCCTTCCCCATCAAGCAGATCCTTCCTCATTCAACACTACTGCTCCTGCAGCACTGTCGTCTTACCACCTTGGCTTGCACCATATGCTCGCCTTGTCTCACCCAGTCAACCGCCTCAGTTGCGGAACTGGTTCCTTTTCTCTTCGGGCATTCTCCTCAGTCCTCCTCGGAGATATGTCAGACCTTTATTCCTTTACAGACACTTCTCGTTGAGCATGCTCCTTTTAGTCACATGTCTCATCTTTCCTTTTCCATCTATGTTTTACTTTAACCTTTCAGGCATCCTCCCTTTGATAGTATGCCTTCTCTTTCCTTTTATATCATGCTCCTTTAGTCACACTCTCTCATTGTCCTTAACCAGCATGCCCAATATATCCTAGCCCTGTAGTATATAAACCCATGCATGTTAGAACTCAGCTCCCCAGCTAGTTCTACACAATTATACCTGCAATTACTGGTGTCTCTTTGCTCCTCCTCTCAGAGACTGGGACTCTCCTGAGCTCCCCTAGTTCTACTTCGCTCTGGTTACACTCATAATGACACTTCTTCATTGAAGTCCATTGTTACTTGCACAGATGCCAGTGTTTGCACTGTGACAGTCGCCTTGTGTCATAACAAGCAGTGTCTCCAAGGAACTCAATGTCCTTGAGATACTGGGGTAGCTCAGACAGAGTTTTTCCATCAAACTTAGGTGCATTGGTACCTCCATGGATAGGCATCTGAAACCTGGGTTGTGCCATTGCTGCAATCAAATTGGAGGTGGAGGAGCAGGTAGAAACTGGGAACAAGTTCGAGAATGAGGGTGATGTTGATGTAGAGGATAATGAGGTGGTGAGGGCTATCTGGGAATGGCTTGGGTAGTTCAGCAGGGAGGACAAGGATGGTGAGGATGATGATGTTATCAAGGTAGACAAAACTGAAGGTGACTGGATGGTCAAGGAGGATAAAGGTGTGAGTGGCAAGAGCGACCCTGTCAAAGGCATTCCTGTTCTTGGCAATGATAGTGGTATTAAGGGTGACAGAGGTGATAATTTGGTTGGTGAGGGGCAAGATGGTGCTGGGGTCCGATGGGGTGTAGACTGTGCAAAACTGCCTGTTACAATGCACATGGTACTTCAGTGGCAATGTCAAAGAAGTAGCTGTCGTCAGGACTTCAACGGATAATGCAGATGTGGAAGCCTGCTATCCTCAGTCCAGAACCTAGTGTAGCAGGTCTTAGGGCAACCTTTAGACCACAGTCAAGAGAAGCTTAAGTCTTGAGGGGAGCAAGGGACTTAGAGGTTCTCTGGGTTGCCAGTAAGTACACATGGATTGCATAGAACTAGCTGGGGAATCCAGCAGCTCTACCAGTAGGGTTTATATAGATTACAGAGGGGGCTGTACTCTGGTGGCTATAGTGCTTGAAGAGGAAAGGGTCTGTTAGATCCCAAAGGGATATGACAAAAGAGGAAAGGTTTCAGTTCCGCAAACTAGGCGGTTGACTGAGAAGATAAAAGAGGCATGCCAGGAAGGGCTAACATGCTGAAAGAAGTAAGTGCACAGCAACAATGAGGTTGCATGCCACAAAGGGACGTAAAGGGTCCATGATAGCGGGGGCTATCATGGAATAGGAAAAAGAGTGGCACTGCAATGGGCAGTGGCACAAGAGGACAACATAAGTAAAGAGAGGAAGACAAAGGAAAATATATGCTGAAGATTAGGTAATAGGTAACTACCTGGCTATGCCCATAAAGGATGGGATAAGTAGATTAGGTGTTGTACGAGTGGTAAAGGAATGAGGAAAAAGGGGAGGGAGACCACGATACTGTAACACTGCCTGGAATGAGAGGGAAGTCAGTTCTAATAGACTGTGGGTTGGCATGCTGTCTATCCGGCATGACCAGGTTTCCGGACTCAGTTGTCCTAGAAATGTTTAATCGGCTGAAATCAGCAGAGAGGTCTTTGACATCTAATGGCTGAGGTGTTAGTCTAGGCAACCCTTTTGATAACCTTTGGGAACCCCTCATGGTGGGCTGCAGTTGAAGAGAATAAAAAGGGAATTAGATGTGTTACCTTCTGGATTTCCCTGTTTCAACAAAACAATAATTTGGGTAAGTTTTCCTCATCCCAAGGGGTTCTGTAGGATATCAATGGCAGGCAGATTGCTAGGAATGCACCTCAGTGTTGACAGATGCAAACACAGATATCTGAGTGAGTTCAGACCACTGGAATGAACCTCTGAATTGAAAAACGAACGATTCTGGTCAAGGATGAGGACTGGATTAAAAGATGAGTGGAAGAATGAACAGTGACAGGCCTCTAACAGAGATTCAGCCAGGAAAGAGATATCCTATTCTCACTGTCCTCATAGTTTATGTAGCCCAGGATGTGCCTCAGGGCTTTTACTACGGTAATTGTCCGCAGCACCACTAAAATGCCACTAATGTAAGGTAGTGTAAGTAGTCGGGTCCAGTTTGTATATACAGTAGTATGTGTGGTACAGAAGGTTCAGAGCACTATATGGTATGTCGTACAAGTTCGAATGAATAAGAAAACAAAAAGGAACAGAAACCTGCCAATCTGACTGTGCTGGATTGACGGATTGGGTCAAATGGGTGGAAACACATATGTGCTTTGTTGGGATATGCTTTGACAGACATGGAATGACAGTGGGTATGCATGTTTTGACAGTACCTATGGGATGTTCAGTTTCTGGGAATCCGGGACCTACAACTGTAGAGATCTAAGGGATCATACAGCATGATCCCCTAGTTGTCTCCACCCTCCAGGCCATGCAGGAAGGCACCTCTCTCCTCCCATGTGCCAAACCTGATGATTGGGCCTTTGATGGCTGCAACCTTTCCTACTTGGTCATACTTACATTCCTGAGGATTGCCAGACTGCCCTCCTCTCTGAGATCCACAATTCCCACCATGGGGGTCACACTGGTTTTGCTCACACCCTTGCACTTCTCTCCCATGACTATTGGTGGCCAGGGATGTCCACCTTTGTCTGCTGTTACATTGCCGAGTGTGCTCCATGCCAACAGATGAAGGCTAACACCCACCCGACTAAGCCTCCCTTGTTCCCGATTCCCACCACTGCCACCCACCCCTTCCAGCACCTCTCTATGGATCTTGTCTCCGGCCTGCCTCCCATTGCAGCTGGGCTAGACTCTGTGTCAGTTGTGGTGGACCATGGCCTTACTCAGGGGGTGATTCTCATGTCCTGCTCCAAACCCATCTCCACAGAGGGTGTAGCCAGACTCTTTTTCACTCATGTATTCCCTCGTTTTGGTCTATATGATTGGGTAATCTCAGATAGAGGCCCCCAGTTTGCCTCTACCTTTGCTTTAGAACTGTTAAAGCTCCTTCACTACGACATTGCTCTCTCCACTGCGTATTATCCCCAGATGGACAGTGAGACTGAACGAGTAAATCAGGAGCTTGAAACCTACCTCCACCTCTTCTGTCAGGAAAACTCCTCCAGATGGGTGGACATCCTGCCTATGGCAGAATTTCATCACAATGCCATAACCCACTCTGCAATCAAACAGTCCCCTTTCTGCCTTCTTATGGGCTACCTGTTGCAACCTTAGGATAAACCCTAGGCTACACCACTAATAACAAACATAACAACATAGGATGGACAAGTGAACAGAGTGGTTTATGAGGGAAACCAACAGAGAACTTGACTGAAGTTCTCTGGTGGGCTCAATTGTCTTATATACCATTTACATGTTTGTACCTATTGTGTCTAGATCTGACCGATCAACTACTAGGTATAGTAAATAGACAATCAGACCACTTCCTAAATACTAAGTATGGTAATGCGCAGCAGTGCATAGCATGAACACAGGAATCTGCAGTTGTGCAGCAATGCACAGTCTGCAGCATTGTGCAGCAAAGCACAGTTGTCCACAGCACTAGATGGAGATTAGGTACAGCCTCAACGACTCAACATGAGTCAGAGCAGAAATGAAAAGAAGGCATAGCCTCGTGATAGAAGAGATGCACAGCCAAGCACAGCATGGATATGAAATGGAAGTAGAAGCTGTATCGAGGGCTTCTGTCATATCCATGATCTCCGGTAGTCAAGCAGCCATCTCTGGTTGTTTCCCTACATCTCCAGTATGCAACCAGCATCTCCGTACTCGGGTCCATAACCAGTACCCAGAGTTGTGTGCCTTCCTATTGGACTTCTGTATGATGTTACCCTTTGTTCCCCTTGACATTTCTGTTTCATGTTATTGTGCCTAACCCCATGCTTCCTGCCATCCTCCATATGTCTCCTGTCATCCTCCATATGCTCCTGTCATACCTCCTTATCATTTGTTTCACTTTGTAGTTACCATCTGTCATTTGCTACATACCCTCTTCCAATCTCAGTCCTGGTTTGTGGTATAAGTACTGCGTCCTCCATCTGTAGACCTCAGTTTGCAAATCAACTAAGTCACCCCTCCTTGTCCAAGTTCCTTTCCGACCTTCCCTTACTCTCCTCCATACTACTCCCCCAAATACGAGGACACGAGGTTCAGCAAGGGTGCGACACATAAGTCCTGTGCTAACGTCCTTACCTGTTGAGTACCCCCTTATCTCCTTACCCTCCATTGGACCTCCATCCCAACTTTGTACTGACACACCGGAACTCTGTCAGACTTGTACCCAGAGGGACCAGACTTGACAGTATTTGCAAACTCACCCTTGTTGAACCTCCTCATGCCAGCCAGAACTACTTGCAATTCATATTGTGCTGGCATGCTACAAACTGTGTTTGGTAGTACTTGCACGATCCCTGGTGAATTCATCAGCTTTACCCAACAAGCCATCCCCTCAATCTCTGGATCAGGTTTACATGCTCTGTTGTCCCCACTTGCTCTGCTTCCCTGGGAACCTTCCTCTGCAGGTCTGCATTTCCAAGTCCTACCGGATGACAATCATGCAGATCTATATTGTTACAACACAAGGCAACTGTCGCAGTGTGAGCACTGGCATCTGTGCAAGTAACCACGGACATTAGTTAAGATGTGTGGCCATGAGCATAACTGAGGTGAAGTGAACTAGGAGGACTCAAAGAGAGCCTCAGTCTCATGAGAAGGGGAGTGAGTGGACACCAGTAATCACAGGGTGTTACGCTTGTACTGAAGTACCAGTGTAGAACTTGGTCAAGTGTAGGGTCAAGGGTTCCCTAAGCGATGGGAATGCTTCAGAGATTGAAGGGTCAAGGGTTCGTCCTTGCTTGAACGTTGGTTTGAAGCAAGACGAAAGTGTACACTTCAGAAGTGGTACGATTGACTTATAAATGCTGCACACTTCAGAAGTGGTGCAGACGACTTATAGAGGTCCAGAGGTTTGGAGAAGCTACGAGGTGGATTGCCAAGTAGGTCAAAGTTAGAGAGAATACATGAGACGAGCGACGAGTTTATATATGTTTGGTAAATGAAAAATGGAACGTTGTGGAATGTGGTGGAAAGTGAAGGAATTGCTGACCGAGCAAATGATGAGTAATACGGATGGGGAGGGAGGTTGGTCAGCGATGAAGGAAGGAATGACTAATAGATAAAGGTGGCCTCTAGGTGAGTCAACGTGAGGCTTAGTAATACAAGATAGGAGCAAAAGGAAAAAGGGGAAACAAGAAATCGTAACATTACCCCCGTTATATGATCGAGTCATCGACGAAGAATCTAGACCTTTTATCAACCTCTACAATGCCCTGTATGAGGCCCCAGGGGAACCAGTGATGTTTCCCCAACCGACATCATCAATAGTGTCATCGTAGTCACCTCCAGCGGCTCCTGGTGGGGTAGGAGGGCGGGAGTTTCTGCAGGCCGGCCTGGGGGTAGGGGAAGTAATGGGATGCGAAGTCCATCGAGGGGGACGTCTGCCGGAGGAAATACGAGCAGAGCGGGAGGGGGAAGGTTGGTGGGCCAGTTGGGAGGACGAAGACGAAGAGGAGGATTGGCGATGAGGGGGAGGATGACAAAGGGGGCAGGCGGACTGGATGTGACCGGGGTGCCACAGAAGACAAGTGGGGCATTGATAAAAATGACAGTCAACTCGTACGTGACCGAGTTCTTGACATTCAAAGCAAGCCTTGTGATAACGAGGGTGGGTGGGGGATAGGGCGTATCACTGGAATTGGGTTCCTCCGTTCCAGCAAATTTCTGCGAGTTCAAGTATGTCCGCCTCTGCTTGGGTAAGAGGTTCAGAAGAGGTGGAAATGGGGGTGCGGGTAGTAGGGGAAGGGGAACTCGGGACGGTGGGGACAGAGTCGGGGACGGTGTTGAGTTCAGAAAGATAACGATCCAGGTCGTTGAGGAACTCTCCCATTTCCAATTGGTAGAAGGTGATACGCAAATCGCCGATGATTCTGTCAACAGCTGCAGCAGTCTGCTCTTGTATGAGATCTACACGGGCATTCAATCTTCTAATGTGGGGAGAAGAGAACTGATGAATGCGGTGGGCTTGGAGGTAGGCATGGTATAATACATGTAGAGGGAAGCTGATGTCGAGGTGTGCTTTGATGGGGATTGCCATCCTCGAGCTTCGGGCGGCGGCGTCAAGGCGGTTGACATAGTCATTGTCAGGGAAGGAGTCCCTGAGGCAGTGGGCATAGATGGGGAGGTCTACAGATTTGACTGGGGGAGGGGAAGAGGGAGCAAGACGAAGGGGGAAAGACAATCTTGTAGCTAAAGGTGCTGGGAGATGGGACGACTCCCATCCAGGAGAAGGTACCGTGGAAGATGGTTCATCTATAGTAGAATCTGTGACTGAGGACACAGAGGAGACGGAGGGGGTGGGGTAAGTAACGGCCATAGGGGAGATATTGTATTCGAAGGAATCGGGACGGTCAGAACAGGGCATAGGAGGGATGAGAACTAAGGAGGGAATGTGATGGGGTGAAGTTTCTTATAGTTCTGGAGAGCCAACAGGGCATTCTTCAGATTCCGTTCGGGTATCCAGGAATCTTCTTTGGCAGTGTATCCTTTCCAGCAGATCAGGAAGAAGTGGCGGGAGGGGGGACCGCGGTGTCGTATGACCTTCTCGATTTCGTATTCTTCTTCTCCATCGATTAGGTCAGGCGGTGGTGCTGGGAAATTGGCTCCGTAAGTCTCATTCCATTTATAGGGAGTGAGAAGCGAGGCGTGGAAGACAGGATGTATTTTCCAAGTCTTGGGTAAACGGAGTTTGTACGTGATCGGAGATAGCACGTCTGTGATCACAAAGGGACCTTCACGTTTCGGAAGGAACTTGGAGGGGAGAAGAGAGCGTTTCAGGTTTTTGGCTTCAAGCCAAACTTTGTCTCCTTGGGCAAAGGGTTTGAACCCTTTCAAGGAGAGGTGGGATTTCATAACTTGTCAAGCGAGTTCGTGAGTGGTGAGGGCTTCATCGCGGGCGGCAGTAAGGAGGGAGATGTGGGATTGGACGGCAGGGATATTGGTTTCGGCGATTACTGAGGGGAAGGGACAGGGTTTGTAACCCATGAGGAGATAGAAGGGAGATTTCCCTGTGACGGAATGGGGGCGGTGATTGTGGGCGAATTTGGCATGAGGGATCATTTCGGACCATGATGTGGGGTTATCATGGCAATAGATGCGGAGGAAGGTCTCTACTTCCTGATTGACACATTCAGTTTCGCCGTCGGATTGTGGGTGGTAGGCGGTGGAGAGGTTTAAGCGGTATCCGAGGAGTTTGACTAATTCTTTAGTGAACTCGGATGTGAATTGGGGACCGCGATCAGAGATCATGGTGTCGTAAAGGCCAAATCGGGTATAGACCTTGTGAAAGAAGAGGTGGGCAATTCCTTCTGCAGTGACCGTCTTCTTGGTAGGGCAGAGACGTGGTCAACCACGACCAAGAGAGAGTCAAAGCCATCGGAGGGGGGAAGGTCGGTGATGAGGTCGCAGGAGACTTGTTGGAAGGGGCGGGAGCAGGAGGACTTAATGGGGGTGAGCGGAGGGACGGTGGGGTGGGTGTTAACCTTGTGTTGCTGGCATTGGGCGCAGCCTTCAATGTATTTGCGGATATATTGGGCCAGACCGGGCCACCAATATTCCACAGCGACGAGCTGACAGGTCTTGAGGTAGCCGGGATGGCCGGCAAGGGGGGAGTCATGGAATTGAGCGACGATCTGCTGGTGGAGCATGGTGTCGGGGACGTACACTCAACCTTGGTAGGTCAGGATACTGGCATCGTATTTCCAGTCTGACAGGCAAGAGCAGAATTTGGATGAGACTTCACCTTCCATTGCATGGAGGGAGTCAAGGACCAGTGGGTCGGAGGCAGAGGAGGTAGCAATCTTATCAGCGAGGGCGGAGTCAATGAGGTTAACGAAGAGGGAGGAGGGAAGGAGGGTTACGGAATCATTGTCATCATCTGTGGAGGGAATGAGGTCGGGGCGGCGGGAGAGGGCGTCAGGGGCCAAGAGGAGGCAGCTGGGGATGTGGATGAGTTTTAGATCGAAGTCCAAAAGGTCAAGCAACCAGTGGGCTTGTCGCCGGTTGAGCTTTTGAGGTTGGTGAAAGTAGGTAAGGTTCTTATGGTTGGTGAAGACTTGAACCGGGAAAGGGGAGCCATGAAGATAGTGGTGCCAAGCCTTAAGAGAGTGTATAACTGCGAGGAGTTCGCGGTCGTAGATATCATAGTTTCGTTCTGTGGGGGAGAACGATTGGGAGAGGTAGGAACAGGGGTGCCATTCCCCGTTTGAGTCAGTCTGCAAGAGGACACCTCCGGAGGCATGTTTGGAGGTGTCGGTGGCGATAGCGAAGGGTCTGGACGGATCAGGCAGGCGGAGGACTGGTTCAGAGAGAAATGCCTTTTTCAGGGTATCAAAGGCGTTCTGGTGGATGGTGGTCCAATGCCAGGGGGTGGTCTTCTTGGTCAAGTCAATGAGTGGGCGAGCAATATTAGAGTAGTTGCCAATGAATCAACGGTAGAAATTAGTGAAGCCTAGGAAGGATCTGACATCGCGAAGTTTAGAGGGGATAGGCCAATCTGCGATACCGGCGAGCTTCACAGGGTCCATGGCTAGTTGGCCAGGACGGATGATCATCCCAAGGTATTCTACCTTGGGGGCGGCAAAGGTGCACTTTTCGAGTTTAAGGTGTAGGTCGAGCTCCTGCATTCGTTGAAGAACTTGTTTGGTTCGTTCAGTGTGGGTGGCATCGTCTGGAGAGAAGATGAGGAGGTCATCCATGTAGATAACAAGCTACCCTTCTGCAATCATATCATGGAACGAGTCATTCATGAATCGCTGGAAGGTGGCCGGGGAGTTGGTCAGCCCAAAGAATATGACAGTGGGTTCAAAGATGCCTTTGTGGGTGATAAAGGCGGCTTTCCACTGGTCTCCGTCTTTGACGCGGACATTGTTGTATCCCCATTGTACGTCGAACTTGGTGAAGGTTTTGGCATCCTTCAACTGGTTGATGAGGTCGGAGACGAGAGGGAGGGGGTAGGCATCGCGGGTGGTATGTTCGTTGAGATATCGATAGTCTTGACAGGGTCGGAGACTACCATCCTTCTTCTTTACAAAGAAAAAGGGGAAGGCTTGCAGGGATTGGGAAGGGCGGATTTTTCCCGATTTGAGGTTCTTGTCTAGGAAGATTTCCGTGGCAGTTCGCTCCTCCGCAGTGAGGGGGTAGAGTTTCCCAACTTTAGGAGTGAACGATTTGTCAAGGTTTATCACGTGGTCGTATGGTCGAGAAGGGGGAATGTGGTCAGCGGACTCTTTGGTGAACATGGAAGAGAACATGGCATATTCAATGGGGAGGGTTTTCTTCGGTTTCGACTGCTCAGCTCCAATGGCAAGCTTAGTGGCAGTGGAGAATGCTTGGACCACTGCTGGGGACACACATTGGTATCTGGCCCCATGTTTGACTACCCTGTTGATCTTGTAGAGGTTAGTCTGGATGGTGGGGAGTCGATGGCCTAAATGGTGGTCTAGGTAGTCATAGAGCTTTTCATCATAGACCGGATCAGTGTCGATGTGTCTAACGATCTTTGGTAGAGGTGGAGGAGGGGGACGGAGTTTGGCTGCATGTCGTAGTTCATCAAAGGTGTAGGAGGAATTTAGGTCCGTAGTCTCATCTTTGTCAGTAGAGATTGAGATAGTCTTGGTCTTCCAATTGATCGTCGGATTAGTAGTCTTTAACCAAGGCATACCAAGGATGAGGTTCTTGGAGCTGCAGTGCATGATATAGAATTTGATTTTCTGGTTTACTCCAGAAATGCTGACGTAGAGGGTGGTGGTGAAGCGGATTGGTCCGCTTTTGTTTGAGGTTTGATCGACGTTTCGAACGGGGATGGGGGTGGGGAGTCGTTCCCGGGGAAGTCTGTGTTTCTGGACGAAGTTCCAGTCGATGCAGGATATGTCAGCTCCGCTGTCAATTAAAGCAGTGGCTCCGACGTGTTTCATGGTATGAGTAGGGACAACGAGTTGAAGGGGGATGTGAATAGATTTCTTCTTCTTGTCACCTACGAGTACATGAGTTCTATGTATGGAGGGGTTTCGCATCGGACGAATCCTCCGTTTCAAAAATCCTGGGTGAACACTACTTTCACCTTGGGAACTTCTTCTTCATCGTCGTCCTCAATCTCTTGTAGACCAGGGATTTCATCTTCTCCTTCTGCTTTCTGCACCTTTCTAGTCCTTTTCTCAGTAGGGGGGTGGGGGGTAGAGTTCGAGGGGAATGTGGGGCAATTTCCAGAGAGATGTCCTGACTTCCTGCAGCAGAAACAGAGTTCTTTCTCCATACAACGCTTTCGTTCAGCTGGAGTAAGTTTTGGGACTCAAATTGCGTCGACATCCATGGCATTGGGGGTCCTTGGTTTGTTGGTGGGAGGAATAGGAGTGGTAGGTGGACTGAGCAGGAGTCTTGTTACATGTGGCTATTTCTGCGGCGCGGTCCCATTGCGTCTTAAAATGGAGGGCTTTCTTATACCAGGAGTTGATGGTATCGGGGGGGGTGTCCATGGACATAATCCTTTTCATGAGAGGTACAGGGATTCCGGTAGAGTAATATCCTATTAGGACATTTGGGTCAGTGATTTCAGATAGAGCAGCGTAGTTCTGAAATTCAGAAGTATATTCTAGGAGGGAGGGGGAGTAGTCTCCATTCTTAGTGGGGTTCATTCGCTTGGTGGAGAGCCAGGCGATGGCGGAGGTGATGGTATCCTTCTGATCAAAGGATGCGCGGAAGGAGTCGATAAAGTCGATGAAAGTGCCAAAAGAGGGGGATTGTCCTCCAGAGGTGGAGGCAAAGACCTTTTGTCTAAAGGTAGAGGCCCATGTGGTGGCAGAACCTTTGGTCATGTAGGACAGGGTAAAAGTGATCTTCTTAGTATCGTCATCATAGACTTTTTTGTTGACAAGGAGGTAGAACTGGACCGCTTGGATCCAGGCTTTAGCATCATTGTGGGACCCGTCAAATGGTTCAGGGAGACCAATTCGTAATTCTACTGGTTTCGACGAGGAACTCATAGTGGGGGAGGGAGTTCTAGCTGGAGAAGGGGTTCCAAATGGGGAGGGTCGTCGAGAGGGTAGGGAGAAAACTGGGTGACAGTTTACTGGGGTGGGAGATGGAGGAATTCGTAGGGAGGCAGAGAATTGGTGGGAGAGGTCAAGTGCTTCTTCTTGATCAAGGTCGATGTCTGGGTCAATAGGAGAGGAGGGTTCTGAGTGTTCTGAGGGTTCGGAATCAAGGAGTTCGGGGGAAGGTTGTCGACGATCTAGGGCCCCACTGGGCAGACGGGGAGGGTCTATGGTGAATGGCTGCTACGTCGTTGGTAGGCCGTTGTTACAATTTCTTGTTTTCCCTTTTTCTTTCACTCATACCTTGTATTACTAAGCCTCACGTTGACTCACCCAGAGGCTACTTTTATCTATTAGTCATCCCTTTCCTCATCGCTGACCAACTTCCCTCCCCATCCGCATTACTCATCACTTGCTCGGTCAGCAATTCCTTCACCTTCCACCGTATTCCACAATGTTCCATTTTTCATTTACAAAACATATATGAACCCATCGCTCGTCCCATGTATTCTCTCTAACTTTGACCTACTTGGTAACCCACCTTGTAGCCCCTCCGAACCCTTGGACCTCTATAAGTTGTCTGCACCACTTCTGAAGTGTACAGCATCTATAAGTCAATCGTACCACTTCTGAAGCATACACTTTCGTCTTGCTTCGAACCAACATTCAAGCAGAGACGAACCCTTGACCCTACGACTCAGAAACTCTCCCATCCCTTGGGAAACCCTTGACCTTGCATTTGACCAAGTTCTACGTTAGTACTTCAGTACAAACGTAACAAAAGGTCAAAGTTCTCTTCGACGGCCTACCAACAACGTAGCAGCCATTCACCACAGACCCTCTTCGTCTGCCCAGTAGGGCCCTAGATCTCAACGACAGTTATCCCCTGAACTCCCTGATTCCGAACCTTCGGAACACTCTGAACCTCCTTCCTCTCCCGTTGACCCAGACATCGACCTTAACCAAGAAGAAGCATTAGACCTCTCTCATCAGTTCTCCGCTTCTTTACGAATTCCTCGATCCCCCACCCCTCCATCCCCTACCCCAATAAATCATCGACCAGTTTTCTCTCTACCCTCTCAACACCCCTCCCCAACCAGAACCCCCTCCCCAGTTATGAGTTCTTCTTCGAAACCCGTAGAACTACGAATCGGCCTCCCTGAACCTTTTGACGGGTCCCACAACGCCACCAAGGCTTGGATCCAAGCCATCCAGTTTTACCTCCTGGTCAACGAAAAGGTTTACGATACCGATGCCAAAAGGATTGCCTTTACCCTATCCTATATGACCAAAGGATCTGCCGCTACCTGGGCCTCCACTTTCAGACAGAAAGTCTTTACCACCACCACTCCCACCTTCGGTACCTTTGACGATTTCATTAAATCCTTTAACACCACCTTCGACCAGAAGGACACTGTCACCTCAGCCATCGCCTGGTTGTCTACCAAGCGGATGACCCCTACTAAGAATGGGGACTACTCCCCCTCCCTCCTTGAATATACTTTGGAATTCCAGAACCACTTGGCTCTCTCCGGAATCACCGATCCCAACGTCTTGATTGGGTATTACTCCACTGGGATACCAATCCCATTGATGAAAAGGATCATGTCCATGGATACCCCCCCAAGCACCATCGACGAATGGTACAAGAAGGCACACCATTTCAAAACACAATGGGATCGTGCAGCCAAAATTGCAGCACGAAGCAAAATGCCTGCTCGATCTACTTACCACTTGTATTCCTCCCATCAACCCACCAAGGACCCCAACACCATGGACGTTGATGCAATCCGAGTCCCCAAACTTTCCCCCTCCGAACGAAAGCAATGCATGGAAAAAGGACTATGCTTCTGCTGCCGAAAATCTGGTCATCTCTCTGGGAATTGCCCCATGTTCCCTTCAAATTCTACCCCCCGCCCTCCCGCAGAAAAGAAAACCAGGAAAGTGCAGAAAGAAATTGATGAAGAAGAGATCCCCAATCTGCAAGAGATTGAGGACGATGACGAAGAAGAAACTCCTGAGGTGAAAGTGGTGTTCACCCAGGATTTTTGAAACGGAGGGCTCGACCGACGCGAAACCCCTCCATATGTAGAACCAATGTACTCATAGGAGATAAGAAGAAGAAATCCATCCATATTCCCCTTCAACTTATCGTCCCCACCCGTACCTTGAAATACATCAGAGCTACCGCCTTAATTGACAGCGGAGCAGATATCTCTTGCATTGACTGGAACTTCGTTCAGAAACACCAACTCCCCAAAGAACGACTTACCACCCCGATTCCAGTCAGAAATGTAGATCAAACTGCGAATAAAAGCAGATCAATTTGCTTTACCACCACCCTCTACGTTAGCATCTCTGGAATCAACCAGAAGATCAAATTCTACATCATGCATTGTGGATCTGAAAACCTCATCCTCGGGATGCCCTGGTTAAGAACTACCAATCCGACGATCAATTGGAAGACCAAAACCATTTCGATTTCTACCAACAAGGACGAAACCGCTGATCTCAACTCCTCTTACACCTTTGATGAACTACAGCACGCTGCCAAACTTCGTCCCCCTCCCCCACCCCTACCAAAGATCGTCCGACACATCAATACCGACCCGGTCTTCGACGAAAAACTCTACGATTACCTAGACCACCATCTAGGCCATCGACTCCCCACCATCCAGACTAACCTCTACAAAATTAATAGGGTAGTCAAGCATGGGGCTAGATACCAATGCATATCTCCAGCGGTAGTCCAAGCGTTCACCACCGCTACTAAGTTGGCCATTAGAGCTGAACAATCTAAACCGAAGAAAACCCTCCCTATCAAGTACACCATGTTTTCTTCCGTGTTCACCAAGGAATCCGCCGACCACATTCCCCCTTCCCGACCGTACGACCATGCAATAAATCTTGATGAGTCGTTTACTCCCAAAGTCGGGAAACTCTACCCGCTCACTGCCGAGGAACGAACGGCCACCGAAGCCTTCCTGGAGGAGAACCTAAAATCTGGAAAGATTCACCCCTCCCAGTCACCCCAGGCTTTCCCTTTCTTCTTCATGAAAAAGAAGGACGGAAGCCTCCGACCCTGTCAAGACTACCGATATCTCAACGAACATACCACCCACAATGCCTACCCCCTTCCCCTCATCTCCGACCTCATCAACCAATTGAAGGATGCCAAAACCTTCACCAAGTTCGACGTACAATGGGGATATAACAATGTCCGCGTCAAAGACGGGGATCAATGGAAAGCCGCCTTTATCACCCACAAAGGCATCTTCAAACCCACCGTCATGTTCTTTGGGCTGACCAACTCCCTGGCCACCTTCCAGCGATTCATGAATGACTCGTTCCACGATATGATCGCAGAAGGATGGCTTGTCATCTACATGGATGACCTCCTCATCTTCTCCCCAGACAATGCCACTCACACTGAACGAACCAAATGGGTTCTTCAACGAATGCAGGAACTTGACCTGCACCTTAAACTCGAGAAGTGTACCTTTGCCACCCCAGAGGTTGAATACCTCAGGATGATCGTCTGTCCTGGCCAACTAGCCATGGATCCTGTGAAGCTCGCCAGTATCACAGACTGGCCCACCCCCTCCAAACTTCGCGACGTCAGATCCTTCCTGGGCTTCACCAACTTCTACTGACGATTCATTGGCAACTACTCAAACATCGCCCGCCCACTCATTGACCTAACTAAGAAAACTACCCCCTGGCACTGGACCACCATCCACCGGAATGCCTTTGACACCCTGAAGAAGGCATTTCTCTCTGAACCAGTCCTTTGCTTGCCAGACCCATCCAAACCCTTCGCTGTTGCCACTGATGCCTCCAAACACGCCTCCGGAGGGGTCCTTTTACAGACCGACTCAAACAGGGAATGGCACCCCTGTTCCTACCTATCCCAATCGTTCTCCCCCGCAGAACGAAACTATGACATCTATGACCAAGAACTCCTCATGGTCATACGCTCCCTCAAAGCCTGGCACCACTACCTCCATGGCTCCCCCTTCCTGATTCAGGTCTTCACTGACCATAAGAACCTCACCTATTTCCGCCAATCCCAGAAACTCAACCGACGACAAGCCCGCTGGTTACTCGACCTCTCAGACTTCGATCTGAAACTCATCCACGTCCTGGGCTGTCTCCTCTCAGCCCCTGATGCCCTCTCCCACCGCCCCGACCTCATCCCCACTACTGATGATGACAACGACTCCGTAACCCTCCTTCCCTCCTCCCTTTTCGTAAACCTCATTGATTCCGCCCTGGCCAATAAGATCGCTGCCTCTTCCGCCTCTGACCCACTGGTCCTCGACTCCCTCCATGCAATGGAGGGCGAGGTCCCGTCCAAATTCCGCTCTCGCCTGTCCGACTGGAAATACGACGCTGGTATCCTGACCTACCAAGGTGGAGTATACGTCCCTGATACCCTACTCCACCAACAAATCGTCGCCCGTTTCCACGATTCCCCCCTAGCCAGACACCCTGGCTACCTCAAGACCCGCCAGCTCATTGCTGCGGAATATTGGTGGCCTGGCCTAGCCCAATATATCCGCAAGTACATTGAAGGCTGCACCCAATGCCAGCAACACAAGGTTAACACTCACCCCACTGTCCCTCCACTCTCCCCCATTAAGTCCACTTGCTCCCGCCCCTTTCAACAGATCTCCTGTGACCTCATCACTGATCTTCCCCCCTCCGATGGCTTCGATTCCCTTTTGGTCATGGTCAACCATGGGCTTACTAAGGGGGTAATTCTCTGCCCCACTAAGAAAACGGTTACCACAGAGGGAATTGTCCACCTCTTCTTTCACAAAGTCTATACCCGATTTGGTCTTTATGACACCATCATCTCAGATCACGGACCCCAATTCGCATCTGAATTCGCTAAAGAACTAGCTAAACTCCTCGGATACCATTTAAATCTCTCCACCGCCTACCACCCGCAATCTGACAGCAAAACTGAACGTGTTAACCAGGAAGTAGAAACCTTCCTTCGCATCTATTGCCACAACAACCCCACTTCGTGGTCCGAAATGATCCCCCATGCTGAATTTGCCCATAATCACCGCCCCCACTCTGTCACAGGGAAATCTCCCTTCTATCTCCTCATGGGTTACGAACCCCGCCCTTTCCCCTCAGTGATTGCCGAGACCAATATCCCCGCTGTCCAATCCCGCATCTCCCTCCTTACTGCCGCCTGTGATGAAGCCCTCGCCACTCACGAAGTCGCTCGACAAGTTATGAAATCCCGTCTCTCCTCAAAAGGGTTCAAACCCTTCATTAAAGGAGACAAGGTCTGGCTCGAAGCCAAAAACCTGAAACGCTCTCTCCTCCCCTCCAAGTTCCTCCCAAAACGTGAAGGACCCTTCGTGATCACCGAAGTACTATCTCCGATCACTTACAAACTCCATTTACCCAAGACTTAGAAAATACACCCCGTCTTCCACGCCTCGCTTCTCACCCTCTATAAGTGGAACGAGACTTACGGAGCCAATTTCCCAGCACCACCACCTGACCTAATCGACGGAGAAGAAGAATACAAAATTGAAAAGGTCATACGACACCGTGGTCCTCCCTCCCACCGCTTCTTCCTGATCCGCTGGAAAGGATACACAGCCGAAGAAGATTCCTGGATACCCGAACAGAGTTTGAAGAACGCCCCGTCGGCTCTCCAGAACTACAAGAGACTTCACCCCATTGCATTCCCTCCTTAGTTCCCATTCCTCCTATGCCCTGTTCTGACCGCCCCGACTCCTTTGAGTACAATATTTCCCCTATGGCTGTGACTTACCCCACCCCCTCCATCTCCTCTGTGTCCTCAGTCACAGATTCTACCGTAGACGAACCATCTTCCACCGTACCTTCCCCTGGATGGGAGTCATCCCATCTCCCCGCACCTTTAGCTACTAGATTGTCTTTTCCCCTTCGCCTCGCTCCCTCTTCCCCTCCCCCAGTCAAATCTGTAGACCTCCCCATTTACGCCCACCGCCTCAGGGACTCCTTCCCTGACAATGACTATGTCAACTGCCTCAATGCCACTGCTCGAAGCTCGAGGATGGCAATCCCCATCAAAGCACACCTCGACATCGGCTCTCCTCTACACGTACTATACCATGCCTACCTTCAAGCTCACTGCATTTGTCAGTTCTCTTCTCCCTGCATTAGAACATTGAATGCCTGTGTAGATCTCGTACAAGAGCAGACCGCCGCAGCTGTCGACGGGATCATTGGCGATTTGTGTATCGCCTTCTACCAGTTGGAAATGGGCGAGTTCCTCAACAACTTGGATCGTTATCTTTCTGAACTCAATACCATCCCCACCGTCCTGAGTTCCCCTGCTACCCGCACCCCCATTTCTGCCTCTTCTGAACCGCTTACCCAAGCGGAAGCAGACATACTCGAACTCGCGGAAATTCGCTGGAACGGAGGAACCCAATTCCAGAGATACACCCTATCCCCCACTCACCCTCGTTATTATGAGGCTTGCTTCGAATGCTGAGAACTCGGTCATGTGCGAGTTGACTGTTGTTTCTATCAATGCCCCACTTGTCTTCTGTGGCATCCCGGTCATATTCAGTCCGCCTGCCCCCTTTGTCGTCCTCCCCCTCATCGCCAGTCCTCCTCTTTGTCTTCGTCCTCCCAGCCAGCCCACCAACCCTCCTCATCCCGCTCTGCTCGCATTTCCTCAGGTAGACGCCCCCCTCGACGGTGTTCGCACCCCATCACTTCCCCCACCCCCAGGCCGGTCTGAAGAAATTCTCGCCCTCCTACCCCCCCAGGAGCCACCGGAGGTGATTATGACGATGCTATTGATGATGTCAGTTGGGGAAACATCACGGGTTCCCCTGGAGCCTCATACGGGGCAGTGTAAGAGGCTAGTAAGAGGTTTAGATTCTTCATCGATGACTCGATCATACGACGGGGGTAATGTTATGATTTCTTGTTTCCCCTTTTTCTTTCACTCGTACCTTGTATTACTAAGCCTCGTGTTGACTCACCCAGAGGCTACTTTTATCTATTAGTCATCCCTTTCCTCATCGCTGACCAACTTCCCTCCCCATCCACATTACTCATCACTTGCTCGGTCAGCAATTCCTTCACCTTCCACTGTATTCCACAATGTTCCATTTTTCATTTACAAAACATATATGAACCCATCGCTCGTCCCATGTATTCTCTCTAACTTTGACCTACTTGGTAACCCACCTTGTAGCCCCTCCGAACCCTTGGACCTCTATAAGTTGTCTGCACCACTTCTGAAGTATGCAGCATCTATAAGTCAATTGTACCACTTCTGAAGTGTACACTTTCGTCTTGCTTCGAACCAACGTTCAAGCAGAGATGAACCCTTGACCCTACGACTCAGAAACTCTCCCATCCCTTGGGAAACCCTTGACCCTCCATTTGACCAAGTTCTATGTTAGTACTTCGGTACAAACGTAACAGCCGTCGAGGAGAACTTTGACCTTTTGTTACGCTTGTACCGAAGTACCAGCGTAGAACTTGGTCAAGTGTAGGGTCAAGGGTTCCCTAAGCGATGGGAATGCTTCAGAGATTGAAGGGTCAAGGGTTCGTCCTTGCTTGAACGTTGGTTTGAAGCAAGACGAAAGTGTACACTTCAGAAGTGGTACGATTGACTTATAGATGCTGCACACTTCAGAAGTGGTGCAGATGACTTATAGAGGTCCAGAGGTTTGGAGAAGCTACGAGGTGGATTGCCAAGTAGGTCAAAGTTAGAGAGAATACATGAGACGAGCGACGAGTTTATATATGTTTGGTAAATGAAAAATGGAACGTTGTGAAATGCGGTGTAAAGTGAAGGAATTGCTGACCGAGCAAATGATGAGTAATACGGATGGGGAGGGAGGTTGGTCAGTGATGAAGGAAGGAATGACTAATAGATAAAGGTGGCCTCTAGGTGAGTCAACGTGAGGCTTAGTAATACAAGATAGGAGCAAAAGGGAAAAGGGGAAACAAGAAATCGTAACACAGGGTAGATTGCATAGAACTAGCTGGGGAGCTAAGTTCTATCATGCACAGTTTATATACTACAGGTGCTAGATATAACGGGCATGCCAGGAAAGGGACAACTATGCTACTGAAAGGAGCATGACCAATGGTAAGAGAGGAAGATATAAAGAGAAAGATGAGATGTGTGACCCAAGGGAGCATGCTTGAAGAGTCAATGTCTAGAAAGGTTAAAGGTCTGACATATCTGAAAGGAGTATGCCAGAAAAGGAAAGGGTTCTAGTTCTGCAACAGTGGCAGTTGACTAGAAAGGAAAGATTAGTGTTGCAAAGGAGCAATGTGCTAACAGTGAGGAGTAAGGTGCTGCTGCAGGAGCAGTAGTGCCAAATGAGGAAAGGATCCGCTTGATGTGGAAAGGCATCAAGCTGGATTTGGAACAGTGAAGCATCACAGAGGTAATAGAACTGATGTTGGAGAGGCCTGATGGTGAAAGCGAGGATGAAGTCCAAGGGAGTGGAACAGAGTCCGAGATGACTTGAGGACGACTGATCAGGAAGGCTGCGACAGATCACAAGAAGTACCAAGTGATGCCTAAAGGGGTGAAGTGGAACACATCTGGGTTCTAAGGACAAAGGAGTGGCACAGGCATAAGCCTGAGGACTACAAGGATGAGGGCAAGAGTGATGACAAAGGGACATGCCTTGATAAGCATGTGGTGCTGACAGAGAACTACCAGGGTTTGGATAGGGAGCTTAGCTATCCCAGGAATAGGGGACATAGGTAAGCGGTGGCAGTGATAGGGGCTATCTGGGAGATGAGTGAGTGTAGGCATACGAGCAATGTCTTGGTAGAAGAGGTAATCTTCTAGGTCTAACGGTAGACATAGCAAGGTGTAGTCTTGGTGCCAGTCTATGGTGACGATGTCCCAGGTGGATGAGAAATGGCATACTAGGAGGAGCAAGGTGAAGACAAGCGATGACAAAAGCTAACCAAAGGAAGAAAAAGGTATGGGGGTTCCCATTATTGTAACATATATGACCAACATCCGTTAATCCTGGAACATGGAGACGGAGGTGGCAGGAACAACTACAGTATTGTCAATGACCCTAATGAACCTTCTGACTCTTCTTCAAGTTCTTCGAATTCTGATGCTGATCATAGGAATTCAGATGAAGATCTCAATGAAGTCCCACTAGCATTTGAACCCTTCGCTCAGCTTGCTGATGCGATCAGGGGCATGACTTGCCAAGCACTCCAATGAAAGCAGAATTCCAAAGGCTCTAAGCCTAAGGTCCAGGAACCAGATCCTTTTGATGGAACTGACCCAAAGAAACTCCGTTCCTTTGTTGTACAATGCGAGCTCAACTTCCAAGCGAACCCAAAGACCTACCACAAGGAATGGACTAAGGTAATGTTCGCCCAATCTTATCTAAAGGGCATTGCACTTGAAGATTTCGAGCCGGATCTCCTTGGAACTGAAGCTCCAGGAGCCTGCCCACTTTGAATGGACAATTGGCAATCTTTCTTGTATGAGCTTCAAACTAACTTCGGACCACACGACCCCATAGCTGATGTGGAAGCTCAACTTGAGCAACTGCAGATGTGTTACAGTATCATGGTCCCCCTCCCCTTTTTCTTCTTTCCTTGCCCACTGGTACAACACTTAACCCACACTTACCATAGAGCTTATCCTATTACCATAGGGTTAGCCAACCACTTATTGCTTACCTCAGTACCAGTGAGGTTTTCCCTTGTTTACTCTTACTTACCTATGTTTCCCTTTCACACCACTGCCCCATTGCAGTGTCACCTTCTTCCTTTCCTGGCATCCGCGGGTGCCATGGACTTCCCCTTATATCTTTGGCGCATTGCAACCTCATTGTTGCTGCACACTTACTTCTTCCAGCATGCTTGCCTTTACAAGCATGCTTCTTTTATCCTTCTCACTCAACCGCCTGGGTGCAGAAGTGAAACCCTTCCTTTTCTGACATATCCCTTTGGGACATGTCAGACCTTTCCTCTTCCAGTACTTACAAGCCAGTGGTACAGCCACATCCCTTGTACTATATAAACCCTGGTTGAACTACTGGAATCCCCAGCTAGTTCTACGCAATCCACATGTACTTACTGGCAACCAGAGAGTCCAAGTCTTTTGCCCCTCCCTCAAGACTTCACCCTCTCTCTATGGTCTAAAGGTCACCCTAAGGCCTGCTAGCCAAGTTCTGGACTGAGGACCATAGACTTCTGTATCTATGTAGCCCATTGAAGTCCTGACAACAGCTACTTCTTTGGCTTGCCACTGAAGTACCACATGCATTGTAACAAGATGTGGGAGATGCAATGGATCATGAAGTACATTGTAGAATGGAATCAACTTGCTAACCAAGTCTGAGACTGGGATCACAGAGCACTCCGAAGGAGCTTTTACTCCGGACTTCCGGATTGGATTAAAGACAAAATTGCTTGTCAAGGCAAGCCAGATAACCTTCAGGAACTCTGTGCTCTGGCCCAACAGATTGATCATAGGTATTGGGAGCATAAGGATGAAGTCCAGCATATGACCAAGGCCTCATGGTCAAACTCTGGGACCCAGACAACCTCCCAGAAGTCTACTAATAACTCCTCTCAGACCAACAACTCGAAGTCAAAGGACAATAAGTCCAAGGGTTCCTCCAACTCCAGTTCTGAAGGAAACCATAAGAATGAAAACAGCAACAAGAAGGGTAACACTACCTCTCCTGCTGCTAACTCCAAATCTATTGCTTCCAAGCTAGGCAAGGACAGTAAGCTCCTACCAGAGGAGCATCAACGTCAATTAAAACTACACCTGTGGTTATTCTGTGGACTTCCTGGGCATACTGCTGATAGTTGCCCAAAAGCAACATCTAGGGCTTCAAAGGCCAGAGCTGCTGCTGCTACTCCAGCGCTGCCAGCTTTGAGCTTCACCTCCTCCAAGGTGAAAAAATAGAATGCGACTCCTCCGAAGCACAGACTGGGAGTTGCATTATTCTGGACTGTGCTCTAACGGAGTTACATCTTAACACATCCACTCTTTATGACCCTAATTCACTCCAACCTCTCATCACTATCTCCGATCTTAACCTTTCTGATATACCTGTCCTCATAGATTCTGGTTCTACTCATTGCTTTATAGATTTAGTGTTTGTTGAAAAACATCAGATACCCAGTCACTCCATTCCTCTGATCCTTCTTCAACTCTTCAATGGATCTTCCTCAGCCTCCATTACCTCTGCCATTAAACTCTGCCTGACCTTTGCCTCTGGCATTTCCACCTCCGAAACTTTTTTGTTACCTCATTGGATTCCTTGTGCAGTTTGGTTCTCGGACATTGCTGGCTTGCCTGTGACAATCTGTTGATTGATTGGGCTATGAGTAGCATCACATTCTGACCTCCTGTTCAGAGAATGCCAACCCCGACATCGATCTCTGAGTCTCCTGAGTTGAACTCCATTCCACTTCTTTCTGTTCTCCCTGACAAACCACAACAGACTCGTCCTGGCCTAGCCAGCCATCCTCAGGAAATACCCTCAGACTCACCTATGGCACTCGGACTTCAGAACCCTCATATCTCCTTCATTAATGCTGCTGCTTTTAAGCATGCATCAAAGTTGGAGGGCTCTGTCAAGTTTGCTCTCTCTCTTCAGTCTATCTCTGCTCGTTCTGCCTCTGTGGTCAAACCTCCTGACTCTGACGATGTTCCAGACCTCTCTGGAGTACCTTTGGAGTACCATGACTATGCGGACATCTTCAGTAAGAAAAGGGCTGATACACTAGCCCCTCATCACCCTTTTGACCTAAAGATTGACCTGGAAGAGGGGGCCGAACCTCCAATTGGTCAGCTCTACTCCATCTCTCCCTCCGAACAAGGAGCCCTTTGGGACTTCCTTGATGAACATCTTCAGATAGGCTTCATATGCCAGTCCACTTCCCCCCACGCAGCTCCAATCCTCTTTGTTCAGAAGAAAGATGGTTCCCTTTGACTCTGTGTGAATTTCTGTGGTCTTAACAAGATCACTAGGAAAGACTGATACCCACTTCCCTGCACATCCAACCTTCTCAAAGCCCCTAGCTGAGCAAAGATCTATACTAAACTCAATCTCCAGCATGCTTACCATCTGGTCTGTATCACTGAAGGTGACGAGTGGAAGACTGCGTTCTGTACTTGTTGGGGTTCATTCGAATGGTTGGTTATGCCTTTCGGCCTCACTAATGCTCTGGCAGCATTTCAGCATTTCATGAATAGTATCTTCATGGATCTGTTGGACATTTCCATAGTAATCTACCTTGACGACATCCTCATCTACTCCTCCAACCCTGCTTCTCATTGCAAGCATGTCTGTGAGGTTCTCTGGTGGCTCCAAGCCAATGGACTTTACCTCAAACTGGAAAAATGTGAATGGCATGTGGACACCATCAAGTACCTCAGATATATCCTCTCTCCCTCTGGCCTCACAATGGCCAATGACAAAATACAGACCATCTTGGGCTGGCCAGAACCTTGGAAGGTCAAGGACATTCAGTCCTTCCTTGGCTTTGCCAATTTCTATCACAGATTCATCTGTGGCTACTCCAACATTGTGATTCTGCTCACTTGCCTGACCCATAAGAAGGCCCCTTGGGTCTCCTCCAATGATTGTCGGCGGTCCTTTCAGCATCTTAAGGATGCCTTTACCTCTGCTCTGGTCCTTGCCCATTGGCTTCCGGACCTTCCTTTGGTCATAGAAACTGACACCTCTGACTATGCCATTGCTGGTACCCTCTCCATTATCTCCTCTGACTCTGAGCTCCATCCTGTCACTTTCCACTCCTGGACACTAGTTGCTGTGTGTTACGCATGGGCTTAACTGTGGGTCATCAAGTTAAGCAGCACTCAAGACGAGCGGTTGGCTTCACGTAGAATAGCCGCGAGGGAATATGGGAATATGGGAATAAGGGATTGAGGTGGCGAATGGTGGAGAAGATCTGCAGCAAGCATGTCGAGGGTAAATCTGCTTGTGTGGAATTGAGAGACGCAGGCAATGGGCAAGGGAACAAGTTACCCCTTGGAAGTCCCAAAGGTTTATGGTTCTAGGGTGAGGGGCAAAGCGAGGAACGATGCTTTGCAAGCTTAATGATGACACACAGTAAACCAAGACTGTGTAGAATAAGCTGGGGAATACAAGGAAGTCCCTAGCTATTTATCTAGTAATACAGCCCTAGGCCCTGGGTCAGGCAATGGGGCAAAGGGTAAGGTCAAAGGGTTTAGAGGAAGCCTGCTGTAAGAGGTAGGCTTTGGAGTCTGCAGGTTTCCAAAAGGGAAAATGGAGTTTGTGGATTTCTAGGATAGGAAATCCACAAGTGTGGAAGGGAATTCCACAGGTGGGAAAAGGAAATCCACGGGTAAGGAAAAGAAGTTCATGGGTTTCCGAAAAGGGGAAGATCAAAAAGGAAAAGGAGTTTGACATGGTCTAGGGAAGTTCTGGTGTGTTGACTACGGCTACATCTGGAAAGATCAGCCAGTCGTCTTCGAAGTATGTAACGGGAGTAAAGGAGAAAGGGGAAAAAGATAACCTCATGTGGGAGGCAGGACGTTCAACTGTAACACTATGGAGTTGAACTACAATACTCATGACAGGGCACTCCTGGGGATTTTTGAGGCTTTTCAGAGTTGGCAGCACTACCTTGAGGGCTCCTCGCTGCCTATTGGCATCATCATGGACCATAAAAACCTGGAGTACTTCTCCTCTACTAAACTCCTTACTCAGCGCCAGGCCCGGTGGTCTGAGTACCTTTGCCAGTTTAACTTAGCTGTGAGGTACTGCCCTGGTAAGCTGGGCACCAAGCCTGATGCTTTGACTAGATGTTGAGATGTCTACCTCAAAGAGGGGGATAGGGACTATGCTTGTATTAATCCTGGGAACTATAAGCCCACCTTTACCTCTGAGCAACTCGCGTCGTCCTTGCGGGCTACCTATCTCGCTACTCTGTTGCTCTGGGCTAGTGTCCTGATGGACCTTGACCAGCTCCATTCCAATATCCTCTCTGCACTTCCCAATGACCCCATCGCATCTCCCCTCCTTTCCTCCAACACTATTAGGGATCCACGCTGTACCATCCACTCCAACGGTTTCCTTCTCCAGGACAATTATGTCTATGTTCCTGATGCTGCTGATCTCTGTATCACTGTTCTCTGGACCTTCCATGACCATCCTATGGCTGGACACTTCAGACAGAACCACACACTGGAACTGATTTGATGGGAATACACTTGGTTGGGCATTCGTATGTTCGTCAAGGACTATATCAATTCCTGTACTGCCTGTGCTTGTGCCAAAACTCCCCAACATTGTTCATATGGACTTCTGAAGCAACTCCCCATACCAGAGAAACCATGGAACTCCATCTCCATGGATTTCGTTGAGTAACTTCCTCCTTTGGACAGCTTCATGGCCATCCTTGTGGTCATCAACCGGCTTTCCAAGCAGGTGATTCTCATCCCCACTCATGATACCATTACCTCTGCTGAGCTAGCTAAGTTGTTCCTGATACATGTCTTCTCCAAACATGGAGTTCCTGCCCACATTACTTCAGATCGGGGTTCTGAGTTTGTATTGCACTTCTTCTGTTCCTTAGGGAAAGCTCTTGAGATGTGTCTCCACTTCACTTTGGGCTATCACCCCAAGAGAGATGGTCAAACTGAATGAGCTGACCAAACTCTTGAGCAATACCTCTGGATTTACTGCAATTACCAACAAGACAACTGGTCAGAACTCCTTCCACTCGCAGAATTCTCTTACAATAACGCACCCAGTGCTACCACTGGCATGTCCCCCTTCTTCGCTAATAAAGGTTACCACCCGAACTTCTCTGTCTCCTCTGATCTCCACCTCTCATCCTCCACAGCCCAGTCCTATGTCATGAATTTAGATGAACTCCATACTTTCCTCCATTCAGAGATGCTGGAAGTGCAGCAGTGCTACCAAGGACCAGCAGACAAGGAGCCTAGCCCCACTCTGGACTTCATAGTCAGAAATCAAGTATACCTCAGAGCAAAGTACCTCCGTTCTACAAGACCCTCCAAAAAACTCTCCAAAAAATATTTAGGACCTTTTACTATTATTGCTAAGCCTGGTTCTCATTCCTATACATTATGACTGCCTGACTCAATGAACTCCATGCATCTGGTTTTCCACGTCTTGCAGATAGAACCTTGCATTCCGAATACTATACCAAATCAGGTCCAACCACTGCCTCCTCTGATCGGAGTTGACAGTGAACCAGAGTATGAGATTAAGGAGATCTTGAACTCCAAGATTGATTGGAGACGACACCACTGTCAACTCCTGTACTTGGTACGTTGGCTTGGTTACAAAGGAACTGATGACAAGACCTCCTGGCTACTTGCTATGGAGCTAGAACATATGAAGGAGCTAGTTGCAGACTTCCATTGAAGGTACCCCAGCAAGCCCGGACCTGACTTCTCCTAGCGCTGGGTTGACTCCAATGTTCCTCCTTATTATCTTTTCCGGCTTCATTCAGTTACTTTGCAACTATCTCACATTAAAACGAAAAGAAAGAAAAATATAACTAATTACTCTTGTACCTCCCCGCCACCTCTGTCTCCTCTGTTTCCTCCTCTGCCTCCTTCTCTTCTTCCTCCATCCCCACTCCTCTTTCCTCTGTCTCTACCTCCATACCTACTCCTTTCTCCTCCTTCGCCCTCTTCCTACACTCTTCCTACACTCTTCCTACACTCTTCCTACACTCTTCCTACACTCT